>JAULBZ010004959.1:0-14004 GCA_032360805.1 Neoturris breviconis | reverse complement strand
AAATAAAACGGACGAAATTAGTTGTTCTACGGGCAACGAAGACAGTTTTTTCGGGTCGGTAAAATAAAAATATTTTTTACGAAAATGTAGGGGGCAACTCAAAACAAAACGAGATTATTTTCGTGCACTTTGGTCAGCTCCTTTTCCACATGCCTAGACGCACCTAGTGCAACCGACCGATCTGGCGGCAACCTAAATGTCTCTATGGACCAGAGTCACCTGACATCTCTTTAGAGGCCAGCCGAAGCTAAACCAGTCGCGATATACACAGGCACTGCTGGTGGATGTGCCACAATGCTGGGTCTGCAATTTAGCAGCAGCTCATTGTAGGGAATTAGAGCTTCATTCAAAGAACGACTTACAGACGAATGCACACACGATGATACTCATGTAATTTTACAGACTGGATAGTATATTCCGATGTGAAGTGGTAAGATGACTACTGGGTAAATTAATAATTTCTCTCGTTAAAATGCTAGAAAATAAAGCAATGGTATCCCATAAAAAAAATAACTTCACTGTTTATTAAAAAGCCCTACATATACAATGTCCTAACGAAACAGATTAAAGTGAACATCCAAATACTAATCTAATTCTTTACGCTAGCGATATGTATATTTTAAAATATATATCTAGCCTCTGATTATTTTCTCTTGCTTACAAAGAAATATTACAGACGCCAACTACATTAATAATTTATGACTAGGTGTTTATAGAAACTTTAAGCATATACCTATTAATTGATTAAGGTATAAATGAATGACAAAAATTAAATTTAAATTAAGTTATATAGACCACCTGTTCAAAAACGTCCGCTTTCTTACAACTTTCAAATAATGTTTAAAACAAAGCATGATGAGAAATATTTTAATTGATGATGCAGACGATCACACCTGAACTTATTACATCGTTAAAAGCATGCACAATAGATAGTTATGTATCGCTATTATTTTGTATTCTTTATTTTGGTTTATGGATGTAAACATGAAGAAAAAATTATACGTTGTGAAGTGAAAGCTCGAGCCGTAACGTGTCACGGTCTCAACTCTCTCCGGCCGGAAGAGTGGCATATCTGATATTGACATGTCCATGTTCAAATAAGTGGTGCAACATCAGACCATTGTGAACATTTTGATGTTCGTTAAATAATTAACCATAATTCTTTGCTTATTCTCCGATTCAGTAAATGTCGGTTGCAGTTGGAATTGCCACTGAATAACCAATATTGGGCTAAGGAGTGGTGGGTGAAGACGTAGGTGGAGCAAGTGGGAAAAAAACGTGGAAATATAAAGATTTTTAGCATACGACGGAAGGTCAACAAACTCTGCTTGAAATGGTTTTAAGTTTTTCCTTGATACTTCTTCAGTAAAAATACTTTGGGTCAATCTTTTCACAAAACTCTGAAAAAAGTTCAAACATGTTCCCCTCCGCACTCATTTCACCAGGAGATCTAAATGTTTTCACCCACGGCAAAATGATGATGATGTCATACCGAATCGAAGAATTATAGCAAATATTTTTCAGAATATTGTCCAACTTCAAGATGAAATTTTAACTTTTTGAAAGAATCATACTGTTGTCCCTACGGTAACTTCCCCGACTTTAGCTTGTAACGTAGGCTAAGTTATATCGACTTCTGAGTGGTCTTGGCTATATGCGCGAATATGCACCTCGTTGGAAATTTGTTGACTTAATTATATTATTATCTTATCCATCCTGCTGCGCCAAAATATACTTGTACAAAGCTCTAGCTAAGCTGTTTTGCAGAAACTCAATGAATTTGGTCGATTTTGGGTGACTATGGGTGATTTTGAATGGCTATGGGTGATTTTTGGCTGGCTCTGGGTGATTCATGGTTCATAGTACAGTAGACACACACACAAACTCAACTGACTATAAATTGTAAAATTATTTACTTGAAGAGAGATGTTATGTCTAGTTCCATGAATGGTGCATAGATGAAATATAACTATAAGGAATATTAATAAACTTTGATTCAAGGTCTTTGAACACATTGTTTTCTAGCTCTGAAACTTTTGGACCAAACTTTTCAACTTTAACCTTCTTGGTCAGTCAGCCATTTATTTTCAAAAAATTGCCACCATTATGCAACTTCTCTATAATGATGTCATCCAACTTCGTCCCTAGTTCCTTCTTGAAATAAGATAAGATTTTCGGAAAATTTAACCTGGGAAAACTCCGTGGACGAAAAAAGTTTCGCGGGAAAAAAGATTCGCGATTCGCGGTGTACCGCGAAAATTTTGCATTTTGCGGGATTAAACTTTCGCGGTTGTGTGTAGAATAGATATATTTTACGAGAATAAACTTTAGCAACAAGAATATTACAACAGATAGCGTTTTTTATACACAAAACACCACTCTCGCTCCTCTACGAATACATTTCAATCATCGTCGAACCCACGAAACTTCCTCACCCTCTGGCACCCATTCTTCTTCATCTTCGTCTTTCAGGGGGATGGGGCAAGCTTATTGACATAACGGTGTTATGGTAAACCCGTCCATGAAATAGTAGCCTGGAGCTCCAGTCCCATAGCCGAGCGAGTACTGATGAGAGAAGGAGGGTATATATGGAAACAACACATTTGGGTACGGTAAGCTTAACTATTCGTTTCTAGAGAAAACAACACGAGAAATATTTTCTATAAAAATGAATTACAACATTGAGAATGGAACGACGAGCGAAATAATCCAGCAGAACGATAATAACGATGCAAACTATTCAACGCAAAACGAGTATCATGTGGATTGCAAAGAAAATGCAATACATTGTTGTATCATTTATACATTCAAAGTTTCTGTCAAAAAATAGCCCAATTTTGCCAAGAGCAAGTTTTCGCCTAGCATGTATAAATGATACATAATAAAAAAAATTGCCATACAACGTACTGTACTGTGCTACTTACCAATGATGTACCTAGCGTAGCGCACTTTTCTAGTAGAATTGAAAAATTCTTGTTTCGAATTCCGGATACGCCCACAAAAATTAAAAAGTCCTCGGAATAATTTTGGTCTGGATACTCCAGTCAGAAATTACGGTAACCTGAAAACATGAATCGTGAATCTACAAAGCCTAATTATGTGAGATTGCCGGTGAGTGGAAAAGGTCAATTTGTATAGCAAGGTGTTGGTATACAGGAGTTCTACCTAGTGGGCAAGAACTTGTTCAAAGTCTGCAGTTAAGACGCTAAAACAACGTCGATCAACGTATTTCTAGCGTCTTTACTGATGACTTTAAACAGGATTTTATCCACTAGGTTCTATGTCTTGTCCCCAAGGTTGATTTCCACTAGGCCAAAGATTATCTGCGAAAGCCAGTAGAAGATATTCCAAAGGAATTGACGCCACATGATTGTGACGTCAATTTTACCAGGGTAAATTTTCGCCTACTGAAAGTCAACTTTAAAATTAAATATCTCGGCCTCCCCTTAGCCAGTTTTTCACAGGACGCTTTGCATATTTTCGTGAGAAGAAACCTTGGCAAGGAATAAACGTTCGCGGTGTTTTTAATCTATTTTCGCGCAAGTTTATTCCCGCGAAATATCCGAAATGTAGTGATCGCCAAAGTTTATTTCTGTTCAAAAAGATATTTTGTTCCAATTTTCTTAAAATTAGTGCTACAGAGTTAGGATCCTAAGCTGCGTTACAAAAAGAAAGATGCATATTACTTGCTGATAGTCAGATTCGCGAAATTGTATTACAGCAAATTATGTTTATGTTAAGATATCACGAAAGTTAATTCTCACGAAATGTAATAATATCAAAATTGCAAAAAGAGATTTTACGTTCAACATTTCTAAGATTTACCTTCCAACATAAAAGGTATTTTTCTCTATTAAATGTTAATTGGTTAGGTCTATGAAAGCTTTCAAAATTTAATCAGAAGATATCTGAAACACGAAGTAACGAAAACAGTACAAGTTATATTTAAAAATGTCTTTCGATAAAAATATTAAATTCTGTATACAATGCTCGAAATACGAGTAAATAACCACTGTGGAGAAGTGATTTTTGTATAATTTTCAGGCTACAAAGTCTGAAGATAAGGTCAAAAATCACTTCTCCACAGTGATTAATCGTTCTTATTTCCAGCATTACGTTCTGCACATACATAAAGTTTGACCCATGGATTGTCTTTTCTAATAAATCACCGTTTAATATAATTTTTAGAGAAGAAATTCTGAAGTCAAGATTGGATGCTCTTAAAAGCAAGAAAATATAACTAATGTAACAACAACATAAATTTTATGGCTCAAAAGTCATAAAAACACTCCTTTAAAACGCCAATATACGAAACTAAAACAACCATAATATTCCAGGAGTGTTCCACGAGGAGCATAAAGTTTCCAAGAGTATTTAAAAGCTGTGGCCGTGGATTTCATTTCTAAAATCTTTCTTACGACTTACTTTTCATGTTTCCACCTTTTACATCCAAGAAATTATCCTTCTTGGTGATTAGATCCTTTGACACGAGCGACAGTTCCCAACATCGCTTAAAATTGCTCTTTACATTCAGCGTCATGTTCCGTTTATCTTTATTTTATCTAAGAGACTTTCTAGCCGATTAGCCATCACTGGTTGTCCACGTTTAGTTCTTTTAGAAAATTTATTTGCAACTTTTCTACGCTTTTCAATATTTTTTGAAACAACTTTTTCATGTTGTGAACGATTTGCTTCTAATACCTGAAGAATTATAAAAAAACATTATTAAGGAGTATCTCAAAAACATAACTTACATACAAGGGTACATATTCACAAATACATGAAAACGAGGCGTTGGCTGCTCAAAGTAGAAACTTGTTGCAATACAATAGCTTCCTCTTTGAACAACCAACGTCGCTTTGGATCGCTTTCTTTGTATACCGAAGAACCTAATCAATTACAAGTTGGTTTCGGATTTTATGCAGACTGTTATTAGACCCCCTACAATTAGGCATGTGAGAGTATTTCAAGGACATGGCAAATAAAGGTGGTTAGATCACGTTCTACAATGAAGTTAGCACAAAATTTATTGAAATATTGTTTGTTTGTTTGTTTATTTAACATATAATCGCTGTGGAAGAGTAAGTTTTGAGCAAAGCTTCAGGCATTTAAAGCCATTAGCTATGCTTGAAAGTAACTCCCTCACAATTTTGAGCACAGATTTCCATGCATACCTCATACTGTCTTTTACGTTCTTCTTGAATAGCCAAATAATCGATTTCTACTAATTTCAAATTCGTGGTTGATTTCTTCTTCCTGGTTGTTTCGGTTTTATTAATACCAAATAAGGAAGATTCATTTTCTTTACTGAAAAACAAGAGGATTTTACATTAAATACAGGCCTCTGAATTCACGACGGCATTCCCCTGTGGAGAAGCATCTTTGGAGACTAATTTACAGCCAACAGGCTCCAAAGATGCTTCTCCACAGGGGAAAATCGACGTGAATTCAGAAGCCTGTAAATACTTTGGCTGAGTAGTTTGAAAGATGATTAGTTTTATCCTCAATTAAATTGCCTTTTCACCACATTTGATTGGTAGAAATTAGTTTTAATCCAGGGTTAATTCTAGACTAGTGTTAATAGGCTTTCAAACAACTGGGCCCATTTTACCATGAAAGTTTAATATTCTACCAAAGTGCTGCAATTGACTGTACTAGGAGCCACCAATACTTATGAGTGGTAAAATATAAGCCCACAGGTTATCATCAGAAGTGACGTCACTTTCAACCAATGTAATAGCTTTATTTAAAATTTGTGCGAACACCTAGTGGAAATCTGACTTTAAAGTGATTTTGACAGGCAAAATATAACATTAAATACCTGAGAATAATATTTGATGCATCAGCAGTAGCAGTAACATCACCACTGTCTGAGCAATCCTGTAAAGAAGCTGACCAACATTGTGTTGTATCACCCATAGATTTATATAAGTTTGAATCCTCTCCTAAAGGTTTTGGTTTTGTATAAGTTGTATCTGAATTCTCTTTCTCCTCGGCTTCATTCTTGGTTTTCTTTTTTTTAAACTTTCGACGATTAAAGCGACTTAGAAATTTTCTTTTCTGTGCTGCAACAAAACCATGACCTGTATATAGGAAGAGAATATAATCTAGTGGGAAAAAACGTCTACATTAAAGACCCTAGAACATAGTTTTAAACGTTGTTCAGGCATTTTTACTGCAGACTTTGAACAAGTTTTTGACCACTGGGATAAAAAAAAACACGTGGGAAGCACATTATTTAGATACCAGGTGCCAAGACGATTGGGTAGGGGACATTTGAAATGCTTGCTTACAAAAGTATGCTCAATAGGAAAGATAAATTTAAATTTATCATTAGAATGACATAAGAAAGATAATTTGAAATAATATGTCCAATATACATGTAAATAATGGCATATGAAATAGCATATACTGATTTTAGAATTTGGCAGGAAACTCATCATATGGACAGAAGCTATTTGCAATGAGATCATCTAAAAAACATGGACAAATTGAAACTTAGATGGTAGATGTAGAGAAACTATACTTGACCCAATTGAAATAAAACTGTATAGAAGGATGTCGTGCAAGGAGGTTCGGAAATCCCGAGTTAAGAAAACCGAGTTACGGGCCCGAGTTACGAATATGACGTCATAACCCGAGTTATCTAACTTTTCGTAACTCGGTGATTTAGACACAAATAAAATTTCCGAGTACTCTTCCCCTGGTAACGAATTTTAGAGATGGTCCCTTAACTCAGTACTCTTCTTTGTAAATTATATTTTTGAGATTGTCTCTTAGGTGATAAAAATAAAACTGCAACAAAGAGTGTTGTGAAGTCAACAAGCTTGTACAATCAATTGCAAGATCCTTGACTCAGTACTCTTCTTCGTAAATTATATTTGGTCCCTAACAAAAGTATAAGTAAATAAACAAGTAAATCTTGTGTAACTTCTTCAGAAGGTTTTTTAATAACTAGCCTGCTTGAGTGGTTGAAATAAATATCTAGCCTTTTCATGTGGATACATACCCCTAGGAATCAAAGAACAAATGAATGAATACCTTCCTTAGAATTGCCAAGATAAGATTTGAACTTATTTTTATAGTAAGCATTTCTTTTTTCTTTCTTTTGCTTCGGATTGAGATCTGAGGAGGAGATTCTTTTCTTCACACCACTTGATGCACCTTGCTTGTTCAATTTAACACCAGGGCGACCCATATTTATTTTTAATAATTTTAACTATAAAAGATTATAACTTGTGTAATGAAGGCAGGAAATTGTACCAGACCATCTCCAAAATTCGTTCCCATGGGAAGTTTGCTGAAACAATGATCTTGCAATCGATTGCTTTCTTCGTCTCAACGAAACCAATCAATTGCAAGCTCATTTACGTAACACTCTTCACTCTATATTGTAGATTAATTTTTATCGAATTTATTGATTTTGACTACTTTGAAGCAGCTAATATAGCTGCTTTTTGAAATGAATTCTGGAGATGGCTCCTTACCGATAATCAAGTCTCATAAAGTCTTACAATCTATTCAATAAATAACATTTAGAATTAAGATATCCCACAATAGTATCAAAAATATGTTATCCCCCCTTTGCAACAGGGTCTTTCCAGAGTATTATCACAGTTTTCAGGAGTGAAGAACTCAAACTTAAAGATTGAGTTATAATTTCAATATAGCAATAAAACTATACATCTATCAATTCTTTACTTTTCACTACATTTATTCCACCAAAGGGAAATAGTTTGAAAAAAATTCGTTTGAATGAATTATTTGGTAAATGAAGCCATTAAATTGGTTGAAAGTGATATCATTTTCTCCATGCACAAGCTGCCAATTGTAATTTATAGATTCTAATAAAGGAGGTAGCTAAAAAATCTGTGTAGGAGTGATTTTTGATCATTGCTTCAGGCTACAAAGCCTAAAGCAATCCTCAAAAATCTCTTCTCCACGGCGATTATTTACCGTTATTTTGAAATTTAGAGACCATTAATCCAGTAGTCAAAAACTTGTTCAAAGACGCTATAACAACGACAGTGTTAGAACAACGACAGTGTTCTAGTGTCTTTACTACGAACTTTGAACAAGTTACTTTCCGCGAAAATTAATTTCCTTAAGGTAGTCACACCAGTGACTCTTTATGGTTTTGACTGTAACTATGCAAGAAGTACATAGCTGGGCCAAAGTAGTTTAGTTTGAAATTAGACTCTATCCAAATGTTTACCTGCCTTAAGGTTTTGTATTTTGCCTGAAAGTGTTTCTAACAAAATTTCCAAAGAATCTTCTGGCAATATGTTATCCGTGGATGACATTCATTCATAATATAGTCTTATCATACCCTATTTGAGAAAGAAGTGTAACATTCTGAGTGCAACATTCTGACGTCAAATTTGCAATAAGTTTTCTTCAGCAAACATCTTCTAGTGGATAAGCTAGTGAGAGAAGGGTCTAGAATTAACAAAAACTAATCAAAATTTGAATTAAATCAAAGGATTTTAATGAAAAAGGGACCATTTTTTTAGAATCTGAAGAGGGTAGCATCCGAATTCTGGACCCCCATTTGGGATAGATTTACGGCTGGGCCTTATTCAGTGAAAAGAGAACATATTATTCTTATTTTGATTCAGTATTTCTTATGCTTACACTACTTTATTGGAAAAAATCTTCACTGGAAGAAAATTTCACAAAATTTGTGGCTATAAATTTTTCCGTTCAAGTGGAAAGCAAAATCTTTAATGTAAAATTCAACGAGATAAGAAAATCGAAGATTTAAACCGGAAAGGGTAAAACATAAAAAATGCACCGTTTGCGTGTGCCAATAATAAACAATTAATTTATCATGAGAATTTATTTTCGCGGTTGATTAAATCTTGCCCATTTTTGCGGGAATTTAATTTTGTAATTGAAATAAAATTCTATAAAACCACATAATTTTCTTCTACTTTAGTAAAGGTTCTTGAGACAGATGGATATAAAATGGATTAATTAACGACATCTTTGAAAATAAATTAATTAAAAAATATTTACAAAATTACTCTCATACCTGAAAAAAAAATGTTATACATCATCTGTCTGGAGCATTTTGAGTATACTAGTCCAAACACTCCTCCATAGATAAAGTACAGCAGTAATTTTCAGGCTTGCTGTTCAAAACTTCAGTGTTGGAAATAAGAGCAAACAAACACTGTGGCGGGGTGATTTATGAGCATTTCTTTAGGCTAGAAAGCCTGAAGCAATGCTCAAAAATACCTTCTCCACAGGGATTAATTGTTCTTATTTCAAACACTGTAATTTTATAAACCATGAAACGGTTCCCACAGTGTTTGAAATAAGAACAAATAAACACTACTCTTACTTCAAACACTGGTTCCTTTTGCCTATCACAATAAACAATGTTCTGAGTGTAAACATCATAATGCAAGCCTTGAAATTTGCTTGAAAATAATATCCTCATTCGGAAAAACGATCTATCGTTACCATGTCTATTCACCATAACAGATACTTATAAATATCTTCTACTGATTTGAAAAAGTCCATTGAAGGTTCTCTACCTTAAGAATCAAGTGATAGACAGCACTAAGGAGCCATCTCCAAAATTCGTTTCAAAAAGCAGATATTTTAGCTGCTTTAAAGAAGTCAAAATCAATAAATTTGAGAAAGAAAATCTATGATGAAGAGTGTTAAGTCAATGAGCTTGCAATTGATTGGTACGAAGAAACCAATCAATTGCAAGATTGTTGATACAGCATCTTCCCCTGGAAACAAATTTTGGAGACGGTCCCTAAAATAGTACTGAGCTTGATGAGTTGAATTCTTGTCAAGAAAATAATAACAATAACAAAACCATTGTTTCACCAAATTGCTTGACCTGTTGGATATTGTAAAGGAGCGTTTTGAGTATAGTTTTAGCTGAAAAACACTCCTCCACAGATGACGCCTGGTAGTTATTTCCAAAATAACATTCAGTGTGAAATAATAGCAAGTAACACAATAAAATCAACAATCAATATTAGTCTTTGAATTGCCATTCTCTACGACACATAGGACAGAGTTGTTGCATCTGTTGCGAGTTCAGCCATTTTAAAATACAATGCATATGAAAGACGTGAGTACACTTTCCCCAAACCAATGGACAATCATCACCAGGAACTCTACAATCAGGACAACAACCATCAAATTGCATCCTACATATTCCACATGTTTCATCGTTAGCCATCCAATGCCAAGCAGCTACAGCCATCCAACTCTTTATTTTCACTTTCATCATTCAATTTCCTATGATATTTAAAATTACTATAGAGAAATCAGTAAAATATGTCTGCGTAATCTCAAATCATTACCTATATTCTATCCGATCCCAGTCAAGCTCAATCTAGAAAAAAAACGTTGGTCAAATAATATAATGTGCACAAACACACAAACATATTATTTTAACTTGAATTATGAACTGTTCGAAAAGAAATAATTGAAAGAAAGCAAGCAAAATAAGAAAGCAAATAATCACTGTAGAGGAGTGATTTTTGGGCAATGCTTAAAGAGACTTTTGACTTAACTGGGATCTCCTTGATGTATTTCACATGTGCTATTTTGAATTTCAAAATGGTGGAATTTTAACCAATAAAATATGAACAAAAAGACCAGACTCTTCTCAAAATTAGCTAAATAAATTGTTGCACCACCTTTTCACAATCTTAAAATGCATAAAGTTGTCTGAATAAAATAGTATATTATGTAATCTTTAAAATATCATAACATAAATAGAAATATCAAGTCTGACATCACCTGTGGTAGAATGCTTTTTTGTCTAGTTTTCAGCTACAAAGGTAAAAGCTATACTCAAAAACACTAATCTATAGGTGAATATGGACATCAACACCACAAAAGCAGATCGCCACTAGGTGAATTCGTTCATGCGAATTCTAAATAACCTGACAGGTGACGTCACTTTCAACCAATGTAATGGCTTCATATAGAATTCATGCAAACAAATTTTCCTAGTGGAGATCCACCTTAAATCAAAGCAAAAGTTATGATTGACAAAGAAAAAACACTCTGCTCTGTTGATGTCTGAATAGTATGCAAAATTTACCAAGTTTTAAACCCAATGGAACAGAGCAGATTTTAGTTGATGCACTGCTGAAATTCGTATATGATCCTTGAAATAATTAAACTTTATCGTTAAAATTTAATAATATATTTTTGAACAAAATTGTTTGCACCAGAAACACTCAACAAAAAATTCAATATAAGCTGTAAGATGTATGTACCGTATATTACCGAATTAGCGCACTCTGACCAGTAAGAGAGAATAACAAGCAAAGGTTCCTACCCCAAAGAATTATTTCTTTTGCGTTTAATGTTAGTTTAATGTTAGCTGTCAGATCTCTTACCTTGATATATTCATGCGCAAATATATGTTCCATTTTCAATATTTTATCATATGAATATCTACACATAGTTCCTGTTCCTATTTCAAATACAGAGGATGCAGCTCTCACAGAATTGATCTTGGAAAATGGGGATGATAATTGATATTTAAGAAGCTTACAGACAATTGAGCGCGAAATACATTTTTGAGGGCTTTTTTTATTTTTTTGACAATCAATTTAAAAAATAATATTTATCAAAGCAAACTCAAAGAAATACGGTAAATACAAATTCTTTCTATTGTATTAAATCAGTCCAAATAAAAATAAACATGTATTTGACAAGAAGAACAAATAATCGCCGTAGTAGGGATTTTTAGCTTGAAGTTATGCTAAAAATTCCTTCTCCACAGTGATTTTTTGAACACTAATATGTATAAATGGTTTTGTTCTAAACAGAATCTTATGTCCAGTCTTCTTCTTCCACATAATCAACTACAACGCAACTACCTTCATTTTCATTTTCCTTATCATCTTCAGAATCATCTGAGTCACTTTCATACTGAGTCATGTCAAATGACACTACTATCTGTTCCTTATCATCAGACAATGACAGATTTTTTGTCGATAATTCTTCACCAAATAATCTAACTATGTCAGTTTTGTTGACATTAAACTTGGCAAACCCAGGAAAAATTAATAATTTGTCAATTGAAATTTCTTTTGTGAATTTGCATCTATTCTCTTCTTCCTCCAAAACACTTGAGAAATATTGATATGTAACGTATTCAATTTCATGCATAATTTTCTCAGATTTGTTTATATTTACGTCTTCATAGGGATATATGATTTCACTAATGAGGTCATAATGTGCTTCATTAATATGTTTACGATTTGTTTTTGTTATTAACGAATCTGTGCTGCCAACTTTTTCCACGTTTTGAGCAGAATCTTTTTTTAAACCGATAGTACAAGATGTAAATACAGCTATTTGGGAACAATATCCAACGTCACGGTCATCAGTTGGCTCACCCACTCCAGAGTATTTTACAATATAATCATCATATGTGTCAACAATATTCTGGCACCAATTTTTAAATTCTTTTCTCGTCCATTCAAACTTATGATCAGTATGTCTCATTCCAGAAAAATCTTTAAATAAGACATTATATTCGCAATTCGGTGTTGAAATAACTGCGACTTTTGGCTTCATCAAACCAAACAAACATTCAGGTACAAGCTGTAATACATCATCATATAAATGTTCAATTACTTCTATACATGCTATCACATCTACACCGGTGAACTTAGAATCAAATTCTCCAATAGAACCTTGATATAATGCCATTTTTAAGGGACTTAATCTTTTGATAATAAATTCAAACGTACTCGGCTGTAATCGGAAAACATTTCGCTTTAATGTTTCATGGTCAATATCTATACCAATTATTTCTTCAACAGTAGAACACTGGTCTTTTATATGATTCAAGAGCTGTCCTTCAGAACATCCCATGTCAAGAACTGATTTGGCTTCATATTGATTGATAATTTCAGTCACAGCTAAATAGCGTTGCTTATACAATGGTGGATCAAACAGACGTTTTTCGTTTTTGTCTTCACTTTGAATATGTGTTGCTCTTTCTTCCTCAGTAGGAATGTATATCATATTGTAAAGGAAATTAAAACCTACAGTATAAAATGTGCCATAGTATTGCATACAAAGAGTATATACCCCATAAAACTATGGTCTATTGTTACAGTACATTTCCTGAGGAACTTTACATCCAGATCAAGACAGTATTTGTATGTCTTGTTAAAAATGTAGTAAAACCGGACTTGCACAGATGCCTAGCGTTCATTCTGTGTTTGTGCTTGAACAGAGCCACCCCTCTCACTATTCTTTCGCTTCTTTTACCGAAGAAATTACCCAAAAAAGCTTGCTCCCGGTACCCACAAGTCGATTTGAATTTTACACGCGTAACGAAAAAGAGTAGAAAAATGGCGTTTACCGCTTTGATAATTTTTTAAATATTAATGTGTTTTTCTTACGGAAACCATAAGTGTTATGTATATATGTATCATCAAGGAGGGTTCCAACTTTCCAGAACAGCTTTATCAAATAGGAGTAAGTTTAGTTCAAGTTTAGCTAATTGATATATTCAAAATTTGGATTTTTTTTTTTTTTTTGTAATCACGCAAGGTCATGTATGCTATTTCCGTAAATGAAACAGTGTGGTGTATATGTATGTACACATGTAGAGTTTCAGCTTTACAGAACAGTTTACTTTATGGAATTAGAGTAAGTTTAGTTCAAGTTTAGCCGATTGAAATATTTAGAATTTTGGTAATTTTTGTGCTAGATTCGGAAGGTCATGCCCGCCATTTCCTTAAATGAAACATCGGTGCCCCCGGGGTCTGGGCGGTACCTAATCCGGCAAAACTGCTTTACTTCTTTTCTTTCTCCTACACAGTTTTGGCTAGCCTAGAAAAATAGGATCTCAAAATCTATTGTTTCCTAAATTTTTTGGTGGAAACTATTTGATTGACAAGCAATTATTTTTGCTCTGATCGGCCTAAAAATTTGAAAATATATCAGCAAGACCCTTCTCCGTCTTGTTTAGAAATATCTTGCATAATTATTAAACAA
>JAULBZ010004958.1:0-14005 GCA_032360805.1 Neoturris breviconis | reverse complement strand
ATTTTAGCCCCCTGCCTTACAGAGCCCCCAAAGGAGTTATAAAAAACAGTGCCGAATTTGGAAACACAGAACTCACTCTAATCGTAACTTTGTTATATTTTGAAAAAACAACAAACCCTTTGATACGTTTGATAAAAATCACATCTTCTAATTTGGGTGTGAATAATCTTGCAATGGATTGGTTTCTTCGTACTGAAGAAACCACTCCAATGCATGCTCATTGACCTGTTACTTCTGCACAGATTTATTTTTGTTGAATTTTGTCAATGATTTATCCATAACAAAAAAGTTAAGTATTAAACTTAAGATTTCCAATTTGATTGAACTCAATAATATAATGCGTAAAGAAATGGTCTCAAAATGTTGTATCAAAAACAACAGAAATGAAACTAGACTGATCAGCATTATGTCAACGAGTTTCACAAATGATGTTTCTTCGATACGAAACACCAATCTATTGGAAAGAATAATAGTAGTGAGTAGATGTTTCTATACGGTAGGTTGGTTTTTCGTACTGATGAAACCGATGAATTGTAAGCTCGTTGAAATTATACACCTTCCTATGCATTTTCATTTTTGTTGAACAGTTTTCTGTCGGTTTTGAAATGATCTCTTTACGCAGTACCCAGTGAAGAAAATCTGGTTTAAAGTTCTGGTGTCTTTACTGCGAATCGCAAATTCCCATACGGCTTTTTAAGCTTCGATTTCCCGGTTCTCCCATTTATATATTATAGCCGTGATAGCTCTCTGAGAAACGTACAACTCCAGTCTGACCTTATTTAAAGGAAAGAAAACATTGTGGTCCGAAAAATTCCGCGAAAAATCGGTCATGTTTCATATTTTTCACGAAAATAAACTTTTGTGGTTTCATAAAATATTATTTTTTAAAAACATTTTCATGTCTACAATCCTTCACATAATTGGTTGAGACAAGGGAAATTTGCGCAAAAATTTGGAATTTCAACTTGGACAAAAAAGCCTTAAATTTTTATTAACAAGACGAACTGCGCGAAAATTTGCATTTTTCCGAAGAGACTGGTTTGTAAAAAGACCTAAGATCCTAGTAGATAAATCCCTAGGGATTTCTAGTGGTCTTTTTCAGCAGTTACGTTTGACTTGTGGTGTATATTGTTCGCTAAAATTCGTGAAATGTCTCATAATTTATGTGAAGGGTTTTGGCGTTTTATTCCTTCTCTTTTTATCACTATCGGTTTTTTCTTGTTAAATATTTTATGGAAAAGAGTAAAAAACGATAAAAAGAAAGAAATTTTCTGAGCCATGTGGAATAAGAGCGGAGAGTTGGAAAAATGTCCAAAAAATAAGCGTCTCTTCTAGTTGGAGCTCCAGTCCCAAACCACCCCCTCCCCCCTCCGCTTATTTAATACTGCAGAGTCGTGCGATGTCAATTTCTTCCAATGGAATATCTTCTTTTGGGTTAGGTGCGGATATTTCCGCCTACTGGAAATCAATCTTTGCAACAGATATCCAAATAAAATTATTTAAAGTTCGCAGTAAAGGCTCTAGAAGAAAGTCTTCAAAGCTGTTCTATAACCTCTACTGCGGATTTTCAACAACTGCTTTTTATAACGTATTTTGTATCCCTTTACGTTGTAATAAAATCAAAAAATCGAGAAAAGATTTGGATCAAAAGCCTTAACTTAATCTGGTCACGCGACGTCTTATCAACGTCAAAAATACGTTATTATGACATCGCAACGTCTTTCACCCGGTATAAAATGTTATTTCTTATTGTTTGTATAATTCTGTGGTGTTAATTGGAACATCGGATCAGTGAATCACTTTTTATGCAGGCCCAAAATGTCGAAGCAACTTTGAAACAACGTCAAAACGACTTGGCGGCGTAGTTTTGACGTTATTTCAACGTTGATCCGACGTCCTCTGGGCTGTGATCACCTTGGAAGTTGCACATATCCATTTTTAAATCATTGCATACAGCGTGAATAAATGTCTTACAAGTCCCATTGGGTAAAAACTTGTTGAAAGTCCACAGTGAAACCATCGAACAATGTTTGTTCCAATGTTTTTACTACGAACTTTGAACAAGTTTTTGTCCACTGGGACATAGTACTGTATAAACCCCTACAAACTTTCAGTTGAGCGGTGGTTAATGTTTTTTTACCGTCTCATCCTGAAATGGTGCTTGTCGAATTATTGAACGGCTTTTGCTAAAACATTTTAGTAGGGAGAACTTTTGGTTACTTGATTTCTTGGAGAATAGAAGAATCCAAACATAGAAAGAAAAACTAAGGGACGTTTTCCATTAACGTAAAATTCCGCGCGGAATCCAAATGAAGACAATCCATTGGTAGAAATTGACGTCACACGTCAATTTCTACCAATGTAATACACAGGTGGGAATACACAGTACATATATGGGAATACATAGTCCATTTATGGGAATACACAGTCCAAATATGGGATTAAATAGTCCAAATATGGGAATACACAGTCTATATACGGAGATACACAGTCCATAATACGGGAAAGTTACAGGACTATATTCGGCTGATAATGATATAAACGTACAATGAAGTTTTGTGAATGGTACAATCCAATGAGCACGCATCGTCTAAACAAAGTCGAAAAGTTTGTCTAATATAACCCAGTGGGGTTATCGGGTTATTGAAACGTCGTATTGATGTTGTTACAACGTTGTGACGACGTCGTGTGTCGGCAGGGAAGAAATTATAACCGTGAATGTATTACTAGCATGCTGGGATAATAGTTCAACTTGATCAAAGAAAGTAGTGGCGCCCTCTCTTACCTAGCTAACGAAAAAGGAGCCTTCGGCTCCACTCCGATTTCACGGAACTAACTTATTTACATATCCCTCATATATTCCAGACTGTGTCCTAGAGCATAATTCGGTCATAATAGCAAGGAGTATAATTAAAATTCGGCATTAACAAGCTTTTCAAAGATATTACTGATGGTGCCCAAACTCGTTCCCTTCATTTAAAAAACGGGCCCTAAGAACGAGATTGTGATTGCGCCAAGTTGTTTGTATCTTCTTTTAGGTGAAAATAATACTATTTGCCAGCGAGCAAAAACTTATTTAAAGTCCGTTAGAACAACATCGCTCAAAGAACTTTGTTCTTACTTTATTTTGCTAACTATGAACAGGTTTTTGCCGGCTGGGTAATAGTCCTGTTTTCCAAGGAAGTTCAAAAAGAGATTCATTTTCAACTTCCTTGTGTTTTCTGACCATGCATAAATACATAATAGCTGACAGGAGTTTCGTCGAGGTTGTTCTAGCATCTTTACTGTAGACTTTGATCAAGTTTTGCTCATTGGGTTACATTATTTTATTTTATGCAATGGCCTCGTTCTTTCCCAGCCGGCAAAAACTTGTTCAAAGTCAGCAAAATAACGTTAAAACAACGTTCAAAGAACGTTGTTCAAGCGTTATTTTGCTGACTTTGAACAGGTGATATATGATATATCTACTAACTTCGCTTTTTAACCTATAGCAGATTCTTTACACAACCCACTGAGCAAAAACTTGTTCAAGATCCACAGTAAAGATCCGTATAACTCCGAATACGGACTACAGCCCAAATGCGGCGAATACGGAGTTTTACGGGTCCGCATTCAGTAGTCTTTCACGCCGTGAAAATCAGCTCAATTGTCAATCACACACAAATTATTTCCACACATCTGGATGTTCCACCCAAGAAGTGACGCAATGCTTTTTGTAAATCCGTTTCTTCATTCATAATTTGTGTTCAACCCCGTTCCCGGAGCTGAATATGTGTTATAACATAGTCACAAGAAAGATCTTTCTTGTGACTATGGTTATAGATTGAAATTCTGGGAACTACAAATCGTAGACGTAAATTATGATAAAGACACAAAGTCTAATATTCCATTGTCCTTCCCCTCTCAAATACCCCCTCCCCCAATCTCAATGTTGGTCTTTATATTTGCTGTGTACATACAGGGAAAATCAACATTGAAGGTGGGAGAAGGGGGAAACTTTGAGAGTTTTATCGATATTATGTCCACGATTGTCTGAGTTTTTATAAACATCAATTTTCCAAGCAAATCACTTCTATATAGCTAGAAAATGCATAGAAAAAAAACGTAGTAGAGTAGAGAAATAGAAACAGGACTCTCTCTTTTTTAAAAATGATGCAATGGGGCTTCATAGCAAAGTCTCTTCAAAGGCTGTCTTTCTGCTTTCTTTTAGAAAATGTGAGTGAATATGTTTGTACATACATTTAAAACACCAATTTGTGGTTTCCAGTGATGCCCAGTACTGAATTTGTTAGAAGCTATCTATCAAAACCACATATGGCGTTTTCAAGATATATCCTAAAGATAAAGAGGGAATTTTTAAATGAAATGTAAACAAACAAATGCTCCGTTGATATGTACAAACAGAATAGCTAAATAAATTTAATGTTTGCCTAAAAACAGAATAGTTATCTATACACAATGCTCTCACAGTATTCTGTTTCTTTTGCAAAACATTATGCACTGATAACACTTATAATTTATTTAAATATCCCTCCTGCAGTGATTAGATACTCTTATTTCAAAAAAATAAACTAGTTACCATACGAGTTACCGTTGTGTTCTGGCATATTTTAGCTAAAAATAGACGAGTTACCGCGAGTTACCGTCACAAGTTTATAATATATATATAGATAAATCTGTCGTGTTAACTTCTAAAATCAAACAAGAAAAGATGACAAAAAAAAAACATGTGCGAAGAAGAATATAAAAGCAACAAAATATTTTATTTTTTTGTTATGTTGAAACTGAAATCAACCATACAGAGCGGAAAATCTTGTGAATTTTAAAACTATTTTACGCTGAGAAATTACTAAGTCTTTACAAAATTCAGACAATCGTGGACGTCTTTATATTTGCTGTGTACAAGAAATCAACATTGAAGGTGGGGGGAGGGGAAAACCTTTAGATTTTTATCGATAATTTATGTCCATGATTGTACTACGAAAGAATAATTGAAATAAACAGATTTTTTTGTCATAAGATCAACTCAATTATCAATTCTACATTCTACACAAATTATTTCCACACATTTCAATATCACACCAAAGAACAATTTTTGGCACAATTCTTTTTTTAATCCGTATTTTTTTATTTTTACATTCATATCGTGTTATAAGATTGGAATTCTGAGAACGACGAAGAAATATTGAAATAAACCCCTCAAACCCACAAAACTTTGCTAGCTAAATTGTGATATATCTTTGTAGCTATAAAAAAATAGATTAGTTCGCACTGAGAATCTAAAAATATTTTTTTAAAATCGAGAGCTGCTAAGTCGAAAAAGAGAAAAATAAAAAGGATAAGAAAAATAAGGAAAAAATGAAATGAAAAACTTAAAATGGAAGAAGTTCCAAAAGTTAATTGAATATTATGTAAGATTACCTGATTTCTTTGACTGAAATTTGGCACAATTTACTATTGATTTATAAAACATACAGGTCGCACTATAGCAAAACTCAAATGATAAAAAGGATCTCATGCATACTTTTTTATCATAAGAAAATTAGGATTTGAGCGAGAACGTTGATCGCGGTATGTACGTCAATGATATTAAGATCGATTAGTTTCTTCCTACCGAAGTAACCAAGTAGCCAGTTACAATTTCAAGTTACACCCTTCTTCACATGTGATATTAGTTCCCTCCTTTACAGCTGATATTAGTTCGTTACGAGTATAAATATCACTTTTGTTGTCTGTTTGTTATTTTTAACAATATATATATATTTTGGCGCGAAATTTATAATTTATAAGAATTTGAATAATTAATAAGCAAGCACGTATTTCAAGTGATTACGTTGTCCCAGTGGACAAAAGCTTGTTCAAAGTCCGCAGTAAAAACGCTAGAACAATTACGTTGAACGACAATCTTCTAGCGTCTTTACTGCGGACGTTGAACAGGTTTTTGCCCACTGGGGTTAATGGTGAATTCGTCAAATCGGTTGGCAAAAAATTGCGCGAAATGTACAAATTGAGCGCGTCAAACTCGATTCAGGGTTTTCTCTAAGCTGCACATGCGTTCTTCTTAACTTATCATAATATTGACGTCGTCTAGTAAACACGTCGTCATTGCGTAAGATCCCTATCGCTGTAACGTCGAATCATGGTGGTCCAACAAACTCCTAGTCGGTACATAACGTTAACCATGCCAGCGTGTCACGTTTTTTTAACGTAAAAACGACGTTGTTTTGACGTCCTTTCGTTGAAAAAAACATGACACGCCCATTGGGAATTATACTCTCTATTTGGCAACAAGTGAATTTGCTCCAAGAGTCTGGGTTCTAGGCTGCCAGAAACCACAGAATTTGTCGAGTCCGCAAAAATACCTAACACTCTACTCGACAAATCTTTGAGATAAATCTCTAGGGACTTCTCGTGGTCATTTTCCGTATTTATGTTTTACTTGTGGTGTGTATTATTCGCCAAAATTTGTAAAAAATTGCTATCATCTAAGACCATTATCCCAGTGAGCAAAACCTTGTTCAAAGTCCGCATTAAAGACGCTAAAACAACGTCGTTCGACGTTGTTCTAGCTTCTTTACTGCGGACTTTGAACAAGTTTTGAGAAAACGAGTGTAGAATATTGGTAATTAGGATAATATTAAGGAGACAAATAGTCTGTCACGTGATCTAAATATATTTGAATTTATAAAAAAAGAAAGAACTCCTGACAAAACTTTTGTTATATTCCAGACCAGGCATATTTTGAGGTAGGTACCACCTTGAAAGGGAGAATTCGTCGAATTCGTTGAAATAACACCCTTCACTATGTTTTCTGTTAACCTATTAATAATATTACGCAGGTTTATGATTTTATGAAACCCGTTAATTCAACGCGATAAAGAAACATACAGACACCTGGGAATAAACTATTGTCTAAAGTACACTTCCCCACAACAAAAGAAAAACGATATTTTTTATTTTGCATTTTCTATTAACATCTATAAAAATATTCACTACAATGGAGGGAATATTTTTTTCCTGAATTAAAAACATCAGGGTTTTTTTTCTCGATAAATTTTTTCCTTAATGTTTGAAACGCTGTATGTGAAAAATGGATAAAAGAAACAGAGTATATATAATAAAGAATTAAAATCCGAATGGAATGTGTAAACACAAATACTAACGTAAGATATTTTCTAGAAGTTTAGGTTTGTTTATCTTTCCACTTTCAAGTATTTATATTGAGGGAGAGAGACTTGTTATCATATTGTAAACATTTCAATCTCCACATGTACACCTTTACCAAGTGATAGCGTTTAAAGGTGGATTTTCACGTTGAAAGTGAGGTTCCTGTCAGATGACATCGCTTTCAACCAATGTAATGGCTTCATTTAGAATTTGCGCGAACGAATTCACCTAGTAATTTGCTTTAAACAATATTCTCAACGTTCAGTTCATGGTGTTTAAAACTTGCTTAACCAAACTATACTCAGTTGTTTCACTCAGTACTTACTAAATGGGAAAACTTGTTCAAAATGGCGCAGTAAAGACGTTAGAAGAACATCTTGAACGTTGCTCTGCGGATTTTGAACAAGATTTTGCCCACTTTTATTTAAAATCGTATAATCAGCCTGTTGGTTGATGTTTACATCGGCTAGACATTGTTTAATTAAGGACATAAACGCTTGACCAACCTGTTGTAATGAATTTTGACAACCTCGTTCCCAGGGCTTCTTGCCTTAACAAGGCAAGAAGCCCTAGGAACGAGGTTGGAATTTTGGCTATAGTCTATCTAAATTGATTGGTTTATTTAGTACAAACTATCCAATCAAATTACAAGATGTTTCAATCTTTTTCGTTGGGTCTGTGATCGTTTAAACCCTGCAGACACACGACGTCTGATCAAAGTTAAAACAACGTCAAAACGATATCACGACGTTGTTTCAAAGATCCAACGTCGTGCGTCCTAGTGTTGTTGTGATACTTGCTGTGATACTCATCTTAGGGTTTGCATAATATTTTATAAAAACAGGATTTATTGGTCAGGCAAAAAATAAACATAGCAACCATCTTTAAAATGTTTTATTAAATTGGAACGTTCGATACAATAGAATTTGGTAATATTTTCTTCTACTTCGTTTTCATTTTCGAAGCGTGTTTACTAATGTATTCTTGTAATCCAATCGTAGTCGTAGACTCATTTAAATATAATCCAGCTTACTGAATGAAAAGGTTGCATTAGTACCAACCTTGTTCCCAGCGCCTTTTGAGTTTTTAATTTATTTTTGTAGCCTTAAACTCTCACCCCGCAGAGCTCCATATCGAGGCTAGGCTTTTTGACACTGTGTGTTGTCGTGTTCCGACGGAAAAAAATTCTGATCTTGCTTGAAACTTGGTAATCTGCTACCATAAAATAGTTGCGTCCTTAAAGTCCAAGAAAACGAAAACGTTGGACAGTGTTGGATGAAATCATATTTCGTTTGCGCTTTTATCCAACTTTCCAACAACATTTCGAAACAGTTGCAATGTAAGAGCTAACTTTCTTTTTGTGTTACAAAAAACCTAGACTAGTTTATAGTTGTTAGTAGGCTAAATCTAGAAAGCGGGAAAGATATCGGGGTTAATCGGGAAATCGGATTGCCGTACTGAAAACGGGAAGAGATCGTAAGGGGATCACTATTTTAAGCGAAATTTTTATAACCACGGCCTGCTACAATCAAGGTCATAAATTATGATAAAACCTGTGAATTTTAAAGGGTAATATACACCACAAGTAAAACAAAAGTGCGGAAAACAACCATGAGAAATCCCTAGAAATTAATCGAATAGACTTAGGTCTTTTTACAAATTCGACAAATTCTCTTGATTCTAGCAGCCTAGTACGCAGGCTCTTGAAACAAATTCGAACTTTTGTTCCGATCACATTGCTAGTAAAGATAAAGGCTTTTTGTCAAAGTTGAAATTCCGAATTTTTGCACGAATTTCCCTTTTTACCAAATATATATGACCACGATTGTAGTCTAAAAAAAACCCATTTCATAATATTTTTCTTTTTCTTTTCATCTCTCAACATCGTATGTTCATTTCTTATTTATTTATTTATTTATTTATTTTTAGTTTATTTTAGTGAATTTATATATATATATCTTTACTTAACAGACTTTCAGCTGATCCGACATTACTCACTTCAAAGTTCTACTACTAACCTTTTAGGCAGAATAACCATGTAAATAATAGAAGCCAAATAAATGATTAATAATAATAATAATAATAATAATATCATGCAATGCGGTTTTTGCAGATTTTATGTGGGTGTTGTGTAGGTATTTTTAATTGTTTCTTTTACTTATGTCTAGCTAGCTAGATGAGAGAACTAGAGAAAAATTGGATTTCTTGGATGGGTAGGCACAAGCTATAATTACTTATGTTTGTGTGCGTTTGTGACACTCTTTAGCAATAAAATGTATCCAACATGTTCCATACTAGGTATGGCAAAAGAATCTAACATTACAATTTGTTAAAAATATTCAAAGAAATGTTGGATGAAATTTTGACAATGAACTCAATATTTTTTGAAGATCACCTTCCCCCTGTTTTATTCCAACCTCGTCTCCAGGTCTTAAAGAGAGAAAAGCCCTGAGGATGAGGTTGGTTGTGTTCCTATTTTTAGCCCATCAAACAAAGATTGGATGGGCTATTGCTATCACTTTGCGGCGGCGTCAGCGACGTTCTGCTTTTCTTAATAGACCATCTTCCCAAAGTGCTAGCATTTTGAAATTCAGTACCACCATTCATGGTGATATTTTAGAAAGGCTTGCCAAAACGTTTTTGATTTAGTCCACTTGGTCTCAAGTTTTGGGCCAAACGGTTCCAAATTGATTTTTCGGTCTAATGGATCGAAAAGGCGTAGTACCGTACTGAAATTTGGTTATAGCATTCTAGGTAATATTACGAGACCGCTGGCGAATTTTTTTTTGATTTCGCAAAATTTGAGCAGAGTCACGTTTTGACTTTATCGATATTTTTGTTTCTATGAGACTTTGACCACATTCAAAATGTTAATTTATGATTTTTGTTGACTTAAAATTTCTTTTTTTTTCACTGCTTATAAGGATTTGACCAAAATTACATTTAGACTTGGAATCTTTTTTGAAAATTAACTTTTTTATGGGACTTTTGATTTTGGAAAGCTTCCTTCAATTTCGAAATAACTATTAGTGTTAAGAGTACTCCCAATGCAAATTAGTAATATAATGGCAATACACAATTCAACAGAGAAAGATATTTTTGATAAGTCTTTTAAAAATATAATGACTCCCAATTTTTAATAGTAATATTATAATGACAATACAAAATTCAACAGATGAAGATTTTATAATAAAAAGATAATGAACAATAAAGAAAATATATTATTTTGCTATATTGTTCTATTCTCTAGTGCTTTATAACACCAGCTAGTAAAAACCATGGATTTACAAAACTTTAATAGGGTTTGCAAAAACCATCCTATGTATAGATACTATATATGATACTATAACATAGGTGCATTCTCTATTTTTTTATTTGGGTGTGTACATAATGCTATGATGTATAATGTGTATGCAATTCATCTCCACTGTGGAGGAGTGACTTTTGAGTATTGCTTTAGGCTATGATTTGAAATTTTACTACACTTCTCCACAATGATTTGAAATAATTTTATCTTGATAATGGTCTTCCAATTGTTTATTTGAACTGAAACTTTATCAACTAAATAAGGAAATGAAATCTTAATGCCATGTAAAATTTGCGTGTTTATCCTCGATATGAAATTTAACTACTCTCCTCCACAGAGACGTGACATAATTTTACTTTGAATATTGTGTTCCAATTGTTTATTTGATCTGAAACTCTATCATCTTAATAAAGACATATTTCAAATACTGTATAATGTGTGTATGCAAATCATATTTATGTGTTTAGGTTTAACTTTCACTTGATGTGGTGGGCTACTTTTAATACCGTACCTTTGATTGATTACATAACGATTGTAGGTCTAACGATTATAAGCAATCAGTTTATAAGCAACCAGTGCTCAGACAGTAAAATGTTAAGCAATTTTTAGTACTCAAAAAATGCATTTGTTACCGCACCATGTGTGACGTCAATTCTACTAATGGAATGTCTTCTTTTGGCTTCCGCCGATAAATTTTCGCCTCGTGGAAATCAACCTCATTACATATACCGCTATCATAAAAAACTGTTTATACGTAATATTAAAACGTTCATCACCTAATTTGTAAAAATCTCACCTCATTTCTAGGGCTACTTTCCGCTTTTTGAAAGAGTATCCTTCTTATTAAAAGCAGAACACAGCCCTGACAACAGTTCAAGAGATCTCTATACAATGAATGACAGTATATTGCCATATATGGTATGACGGCTTGTTATAAACTGAGTACAAGAGAGTGTGTTATGGAGAGTATGACCAAGCATGTAGTATTGTGGCCATTGATAAAGTACAAAGAAGGTGTGGCAAAGTACGGCTTATGACGAAGAATAAGGGAATTTAATATGAGCGTCTAATGATAATTTTCATAGTAGTGTGCGGTATTGGGTGCCTACTTAAGATCATGTAAACGAGGTGCGGAATGGACAGCTAAGGATTTATTTCCATAAGGCAGAAACTACAGAAAACCATAAAAATACATTTCATTGGTTGAAATTAACGTCACACGATAATTCTACCAATGAAGTAACTTCTTATGCTGTTCTAATTGTCATTATTACAATACTTTTTGATGGTTAAAATACTCACGACGAGTTATGTCAAAAGGTGAAAACGCGACGTCTTATCAACGTCGAAAAGACGTTGTTTTGACGTCATACCCAGTGATAAACATTTCAACATACAAATTTTCAACTAATTTATTCATAGACAGCTTCCTTGGTTGTAGCTAGTTATTAATTTTTTCTTTGATTTCATCAATTTTTCTTTTAATAAGAGAATCTCATATTTCCTCATGTTTAACAAACACACTGACTAAGAATTACTAACAGTAATTTCAACATCCGACTGTCTGTATGAAAAAGAGTGTTATATCGATGAATTTGTAACTGGATTGGCTTCCTTGTTAGGAAAAAAACAATCAATTGCGAGATCGTTAACTCAGCACTCTTCTCGACAGATGATCCAACAGGCATTCGTGCCCTCACTATACCCAACGTTTAAATGTGGCGCCACACCCTCATGTGCAACCATGTCAAACCTTCATATTCGATCTCTCACGCCCTCATGTTTAATTATGCTCTCTTACGCCCTCCTATTAAATCATGGTACTTCACATATCATGTGACGTCATTTTCTGCCAATGAAACGTCTTCTCTTGGCTTATACCTGAATATAATGGAAAAAAGTGGTAATCTTTCATACATCTAACCAGTGAGCTAGTTCAAAGTACGCAGTAATGCTAGAATAATGTCGTTCAACGTTGTTTCAGCGTCTTTACTGCTGACTTTGAACAGGTTTTGCCCATGGGGTATGCACTTATGATTACTTTAAAGAGAAGATAACACGATATCGTTTGGACATCGCGATGACGATAACGTCATTTCGACGTTGTTTAGACCGACAAGTTTATATCAAAGAAACAAGAAGAAGAAGAAGTGAGAAAGATATCAGTAGTTTTTAGTTTAATAGCATTACACGTGTCATTTCGTCAGAATGTGGCATCTTGTTGACCCAGGGTTTCATTACTCTGGTTGCCAATTCTTCTAAACGACGTACTGTCATTTTTAACCCGGCAGTGTCATCAATATGACGTTCATTTTCTTCTGTGATTTCTGATAGTTCCTTGGTTAGCAATGATATTTTCTCTTTAAATGTTACAATGATTTGGTGCAGTTGTCGCTTGTTTAGCATATGTAATTCCGATTTCGTGAATTTGTTACTTGACTCCACCCTAATAAATAAATAAACAAATAAATAAATATATAGGAGAGCGTGTATCATGACCTCCTGGCGTTCCAAATTTTGTCATATAAAGTATCCATCAATAATAATATTTAAGGAATGTTGTCAAACAGTAGAAAGAAACATTGGGGTATTTTTTGGCAACACCCTGAAAATATAAAAAAGAACAAAGGAACAAATGATTAAAATATTATAAAACCGGGTGTTAATGATTATAATATCCAGTTTCTGATTGGTATTGTTATATATCTTTCAAGCCTGTAGCCAATGGGCAAAAACTTGTTCAAAAGTCCGCTGTAACGCCATGTGAATGCTTGGTAAAGACAACCTCGTTCCCATGGCTTCTTCCCTCTTGACGACGTCAAGAGAGAAGAAGCCCTGGGAACAAGGTTGCAGTAAAGAGGATTTTCACTTACGTCTCATCTGAAGGTTGTATTTTCTTTTTATTATAGTTGATCTTTAGCTTAATGTCATGTGATAGGAGTTTGCGTTCTAAAATATGTTTCAGAGATGACTTTTTAAAGAACGATTTTTCGTTTTGTTTTGAATTTAGTTTTTCGTTCTTGATCTTTTCATGATGAGGACATAATTCTTCTTCTTCTCCTTCCCTTACTTGTGTAAATTTATGTTGACAAGCAGAGGAATACGAATAATCGATATTCTTATAATCAGACATTATCATCCACTATGTAACTATTCTACTAAACTTGTAAAAAGAATATATGACGTCAAATATAACTTTATGATTCATCATCATCATCATCATCATTAACATATTTCGTACTATTTTGCAAAAGTAACATTTATTTTCCAAACGCAACCGTTCACTGGATAGAACAATTTACATTGACATTAAAAAACCCCGTCACACTCATTACAATAACTCAACGTTCGTTCTTAGAAAGAGATTGCAGCTAGATGCTGCTGCTGAAGTTCGAAAGAATAAATAAATTAAATTTTTGAACTTTGTTGGTCGAGAGTGCCTCTGTGAATCGCCCATGAATAGTTAAACTTCATTGATGTGTCTTTCCACGCATCATCCAATGTGTTCTTAAATGTGTTAATGTCTTTTGC
>JAULBZ010004957.1:0-14011 GCA_032360805.1 Neoturris breviconis | reverse complement strand
CCCCCCGCCCCCCGCCCCCCCCCCCCCCCCCCCCCCCCCCCCCCCCCCCCCCCCCCCCCCCCCCCCCACGAAGAATTACAAAATAGTGAGATATCTGGTAAAAGTTTTGTCTATAATTACCAAATGTTTCAATTTCGTTTGATTAACTAGGCATATGTGGCGAGAGTGTTTTTGAAAGGTGTTTAGTTTGAGAAAACAGCCACTTGCAAGTTCAAATATCACGGCTTGAAATAACAGCAAGTCATCACTCTGGAGGAGAGATTTTTCAGAATATTTTTAGCCAATTTAACTGTCAGTCATCACTGTAGAGGATTATTCAGAATTGCCTGAAAATATTCTGTCTGAAAATCTCACCTCAGTGATGAGCAGCATGCACTTATTTTACCACCTGGTGCAACCTCTTTAGTCTAATAATTTTAAATAACTATGTATAGTTCTTAGCAAGCTTTTCTCGTTTTAATGTTTTACTATGGATTTAATTAAATTCGGCACATAATTTTTAGCTGATCCCTGACTTAAATTCATGCTAGTGAATTATTTATATGCTTGGAATAAATTATGTTTTTTCAATGCTAAGATTGTTTCAATATTAACTGTATACATGCATAATGGATAGCACTGACATGTCAATAATTGTTTCTTCTCATTCGTGTAGGTTGTTTTTTAAGCAAATTTGAAATCTCAATATTTAATGATTATTTTGAATGGAAGATATTTTTTATACTTTTGTCTGCTGATTTGCCCTTAATTACATACTAGGTGTTTTTTTTCTTCATATAATTTGTTTGAAAAAACACCGGGACAACACCCGCCCCTCTCATAAAAATCATAATGTTAAGAAATCGTATATATAGTATATACTGCAATGCCTCGATAAAGCATCTGAAGCTTTTAAGGGGGTGCTTAATTCAGATTTTATATAATGTGCTAAATGACAGCATATAACAATAAATGTCAATCAATTTCTTCATCTTCATCCAGCAGTACAAAAATACATCCTACCACTGGAATCCTCAAAATATTAAGAACTGCCGAGCTTAGCAGTGTACACACCACAAAAATCTGTCATTCTCCACATCAGTTAATATGCACAAAATTGTTAACTTCTCTGTTTAAACCTCTGAGAAAGAGTACCATTGTCGTTGATGTTCGCGGCAAAGCTAGATTTATAACGTTTTTTATTTCTTACAAATGTAAGTTTTTTTATAAACAGGTGCAGTTTACAGCCCGTTTTCATGTTCAAAACAACATAATCTCCGATAATATGCATAAAAAACATTTTACTTTATATAGATTTAAACAATTTTTTTTATTTATGTTTCAAGATGTATATTTCATCCAGACAACTTTATAAGGTTTTTTACAATGTTTAAAAGTTTTTATGTGCTAGTTTTTACTAGATAAATGGTAGTAGTTTTATTTATTTTTTGTGTTGTTTAACCCTATTTCATGCCAGGCTTTTTGAGGCTGTTCATTGCTAAGGAGGGAGGGGGGGATTCTGCATCCCCTCCATAACTTCTGAACGACTAGTTATATTATAAAAGGAACGAAAGGGTACTAAATATTTTTTGCTGAAGTCAGCATTTTTCTGTTGACGTCATCACAATTAATTTTTAATTTTTAATCTTCTACTGTCAGCCCAATATCCAGAGGTGTTTTGATAGCGTTGGAACGCTATGGGCGCCCAAAAAAATGTCCCAAAAAAATAAATGAATAAATAAAAAAAAAAAAAAATAAAAAAAAATAATAATAAAAAAATAAAATAAACAACGAACGACTCCCTCATTGTTGTGAAATTGTAAAGTTTCGACTGTGAAGAACATAAACATGCAAACAGAACCTTGTCCAAATACATAGTTTTGACTAGAACTTTTTAGTACTGGGTGAAAAACCACTAAGCCTTGACTTTATTTATCCTGAAAATTCATCACAGGAAACGTATTTTCTGCCCATCTGGAAAAAAAAACTCAAAATTTTCTACTCGGTCCCCACCATGGGGGGGACCTCGCAGAGATACTATAGTAAGTTTTCAGTACTCTAAAAAACGCTGTCCCCAAAAAAACTCTGGATATGGCACTGACTGTGCCAAATAGATTTATATTAAAACTAGGTAAGTTTCAGCATCATTGCCATAGTGGTTTAAAAGTTAAAATCTGCTATGTTATGTGGAAATTTAGCAAATATGCTAACAGTGGAAAATTTTGAAAAAGGCCCCATTATGTAACAAACATTTACTTTTAGGTAATGTCTTGCGTGTGGTATTAGCATGCAAATTAATTATAAATGTTCTTTTTTTAGATTTACCAAACTTTTTGTTGGAATCACAGAAAACAACCTTGGGTGGAACTGCTGTGTTTAAGTGTTTAAATACCAGTCACTCAAACGATATTAAAATAAAATGGTTCAAGGATGGAATAATCCAGAATGGAAATAGTAGTGACAATGATTTTCTTTTTATCAACGATGTAAATATTGATGATGTCGGATTATATAGTTGTCATTTCAAGGTTCGCAATGGAGACTGGCATAAAAGTGAAATGAAATCTTTGAATTTGACCCAAAGTAAGATTGTTTTTGAGCAGTGGTCGAAATAAATAGAAATGATCACTGTGTATGGAGGACTTTTGAGCATAGCTTCAGGTTACAAACTATGCTCAAAAATCACTCCTCCACAGTTATTATTTGCTCACTGTTTATTCAGTGTTTTATATATTCCAATGCATAAAGTGAGAAAAAAAATATTTCTTCATAATTAATCGTATGTAAGATAGGTGCTCTGACAACTTTCTATAAAGTTTTTGCTTAATCAGCTTTATTAAATTTATCAAATCAGTAGCAAGCCTGAAAAGAACTGTTGAACCTGTGCTGGGGAGGAGTGCTATGCAAATTTAAACGCAACATGTTATCTAATTTACGCAATCATTAATTAGCGTGAATGCTCCTCTGAAAATATTATGCAAGTATAAATTAATGCAAAAGCCAACCCTAAACATTTAACTAGGAAGAAATTAAAAGAAACAGTCCTCGTCTATCTTAATGTTGAAATTGAATTTGACGAAGCGACCTGGATGAACAAGCTGCAAGAACCTTGCCATTTTAATTTTTTAATGTTTTGTTTAATTTGTAGATGTTTTAACAGTTTCAATTGTGTGTTTTTTCATGGACTTTTTGTCCCTCTTATAGTTTCTTTAAAATCTTAAAGAACCATTGGCCGGCTTAATAAAAACATTATTGTCACTAAATATAGGGCTTTTAAGCAGACAAAATCATAATAATGATTAGGTAACTTAAAATTCAATAGATATTTTAATAGAAAAACACCTGTTATCTGTTTGAACATTTTTACAAAATAAAGTGTCTATAAACTTTTTTGACAGGCCCCAATTTACCTGTTTATATCTCCAAAATTATCACTAATTTTGTACAATTAATTACATAAAGTGATGTTTTTTGCATATATTTTATCCCAAACAGACATGAACGATTTATAGAGCATTCAAAATAGACATTTTTCAAAAATTATCTTCAAACCTAAGAATGCGTAATTATAACCTTGCATTTAGACCACAAAGGCAAACTAAACTAAACTATCTATTGTTTTAAGCCGGCCAATGGTTCTTTAAAACAACGTGCAAAAAATTATACACAGCTTTAAATAACACCTGCGTAAAAGTTAATGTTGTTTTTTAAGAAATGCAAAAAATTTCAATTTGCATTAATTACCACATCACGTTAATTTCACATAATAAGGTAATTTTCTAAAATTTTCAGTGTCTTCTAAAACACTCCTCAGCAGGTGAAGTCTGGCAGTAGTGATTTTTGAGCATTGCTTCAGTATATAAAGCCTGAAGCAGCGCTCAGAAATCCCTCCTCTACTGTGATTATTTGCACTTATTTCAAACACTGATTTGAGGCGATCCATAATATATTAATTTTGTTATAGATTTACCAGCATCTCCTCGCATAACCTCTGCTACCCAGGACCAAATGGTGAAACTCAATGATTCTATAAATGTATACTGCATCACACAGGGCTCCATGGAAACAAATGTTAGAATATTTAAAGTATCTAAGAATGGTGATATGGAAAGGAAACTAATTGAACAGAAAGGATATGCTATCCTACCTTTGAATCATTTCAATGAAGATGATGCTGGAGTTTATGTTTGTGAGGCTGATCATATTCATATTAGAGCTCGGAAAGAAATTAAACTTGGACTTATTGGTAAGCTCAGTTTATAACGAGTTGGTTTTAACCTAATCATGTATTTATTTTACCATTTTATATTAAGCAGAGTTATTTAACTTCAATTTTCTATAAATAATCACTGTGGAGGAGGAAGATATGAGCATAACTTCAGGCTATGCTTAAAAATTCCTCCTCCGCAGTGTTAATTCCGATTACTGTTGTATTGGCCACTGAATTTTGTCTCGATTTCCAAAACTTAATGACTTGAGATTGAAAATTTGCTACAATAGCGTAAAACTTTGAATTTCATAGCAACTTTTTGCCTAATGGAAGTCAGTGAGTTAAACTATATTTCGAACACTGTTTATTTTTTATTTATTAACTGCTGGTAAAGATTGAACAAATCTTTAAATGTTTAGTGAAACCGCAACTTGAACATGATGGTGTAACACATCTTAGTACAAAAACAGGTACAAAGGTGGAATTTAGTTGTAAAGCAAATGGTGCACCTATTACATGGTACCATAATGGTGTAAGAATTGTAGAAAGTGTTTACTTAACAATTGAAGGCTCATGGTTAAAAGTGTCCCATATAAAGATGTCACATGCTGGTATCTACCAGTGTATTGTAAGCAATGATTATGGGAGTGATACAAAAATGTTTTATATGACCGTTGGTGATTCAGGTTTGTATTGTGCTATTCAATTTACATGCATGTATGTCAGTATTCGAAATAAGAGCGAAAGGTCATCGTTGAGTAATCAACTACTCTACTGTGATTGTTTGCTCTCATTATGCAGGGGTTAAAATAATTGCTGACATCACTGTTGCTCTCCTCCACAGTAATGAAAAACAGTTATTTTAATCCCTGCTTTTGTACACTCTATGTTTATCAAATCTATGTAGCCCTCTCTGTTCTATCGCTATTTCCATGGTAAATATTCTCACGAACTACATGCTCTTGTTCCTCCTCTTCATTCTTTCACTTGAGAAACTCGCTATTCCAAATTATATTCCAATCACCTGTTCATTCTCGACATTAATCTTGTTATAAATTTCATGAAACTAGCTTCTTTCCTTGTACCGCAAGACTATGGAACTCTTTACCTCATGATTTGTTTCCTTCCTCATATAATCTGTACTAACTATATATTTTGATACAAAAATTTTATTTCTATATACATGGACCCCTAAATGAGTTTCACTCTAAACGATCTTGTATTTGATTGGTGTCTTCGGTCCATGTAAGGCTACCTAAGAATGCAGTCTTCCTGTTTGCCTATTTAAAATTAAAAATATCCATGTTTCCCTTGTGTAAGTTTACATCAATTGAAAATTAAAAGAATGTATTTCTATATCAGGCCCATTTATGTTGTTACCATGACAACCAGACAAATATTTTTGAGAGAGGAAGCAAAATGGTGTAAAAAATAATATAAAATATTATTTGGAGAAACGAGTGTTTTAAGATTTTAAGCAGGTCTTTGATTTGTACAGATTTATGACCACATTATGTAAATAAACAAATATGTCTGCATTGTTATCTCTTCTGCACACACATCAGGCATGATGTGTAAATAATGAATAGATTTGAACAGAAAATATGCTGAAACTATAATGATTAAATGATGAGAAGGTGTTAAAACATCTGTAAATACTAAAAGATCACATGCTATATTCTTCAAATAGTACAACCCTAAATGATCTTGACTTCCTATTTGAATTTTTAAAATATAAGATATTCAGTAGATCGATTTGTTTAAAAAATTTCTGGAATTCTTTTGAAAATAAATTATGAAAACATTTATTAAAAAGCCTATGTTCTATTGTTAAATCTCTTTCATCTTTTCTCTTTTTGTAACCTCTGCAATCCAGTGACCTTGTGGCCTTGCTTTGGATGACCGACTATAAATAAATAATAAAAAATCCTTTTCACAATACGTCGACATTCAACTTTCATTTTTTTCACAATTTCTTTTTTTGTCTTGCAGACTTTGAATTATGGAACTAAATTTGCTTAGCTAAAGTTGTTATTAAGAGACATAAATATGAAGAGTTTGTGGTATTCTAAAAAGTAGTACCTTATCTGTCTGATAACAAATTTTGGAAAAGTGACCAGATTTCAGCTTAGTGACCATTTCCCTAAATAGATATAATATTGTCCAACAACAGGATGTGTTAAATATTGAAAATTTAACTTCTTCAACCAAATCCAAATGTCAACAATAAGCTTTAAAAAAGAAAAAATATTGTTATCAATATCATCAACTTATTCAAAATTTAGTCTGGTGAAAAGTGACTAAATTTCACTTTGTGACCAACATTTTCCCCAACTTTTTTTCCCTTGACTATTTTCCCCCTGGTAAGGTATTTAGTTACTGCTGATGCAAAAGAAGCCAATTACATTCCTTTTTTGCAGATGCCCTTTTTTTCTTCTTATTTTGCCATATTGACCTGTTACAAACTATTTAATTGCAGTGTTTAAAATAAGAGCAAATATTCACTACGGAGGAGTGATTTTTGAGCAAAAGTCTGAAGTGATGATTCCTCCACACTGATCATTTATTCTTATTTTGAACACTGAATTCTTTTTAGGTTTGGCACCAATCAATCTAGACTTAATTAAGATTTCAGCAACGAAAGTTAAACTATTATGGGAATCTCCTAAATATTCAAATATCAAGCAGAACACAATTTATTACCGTATCTTCTGGATACATCCAAGTGGCTCCAGTAAATCTGATTTTACTGTTAATAATGAATTCTTGATCGATAATAGAGTTTTTGGTGGTGTGACGTACAGATTTGAAGTATGTACATATTACACTTGGAAACCAGATGTTAAAGATTGTATATTTAAATCTGATACTATGTTAGAAGCAAGTCCCACTGAAAGTCCAGCACTACGTAAACCTATTGTTAAGAATTATGTAAGTTGCGAGGAAGTTTTATAAATGATAAATCTTTTAAATACCTTTGTGTGTGTATATGCCAAGATTCCCACTAACAACTCAGAGCTTTAATCTTTTTAAAATCTGCAAAACAAAGTTTGGATGGGTTATTACTATCACTTTGTTGCGGTGTTGACAAAGGTGGCAGCAGCAGCAGCAGCAGCTTACTTTTCTTATTATTAGACCATGTTCCTGAAGTGCTACGATTTTGAAATTTGATACCAACATGCGAGACAATATTTTAGGACTTCTTTTTCTCAAAATATGCAGTGTTTTCTCTATTTTCTTCTTCCTTGATTTCTCGAATGAGCGCCCTGGGCGCTTATTAAAGGGGGGTGCTTATTAATTTATATTCAGATTTAGGTGGGCGCTTAATAAAGGTCAGCCTTACAGGAAATACAGTATATACTATATGCTATGTACTATGCTTTATATTTATGTATACCACATGCTATATACTATGTAATATACATAGATATAACTTTCCCTCGGTTTGGCAGGCTACTTTAAGTACCATACGTTTTATTAGATCTTATTTTGACCACTAGTGTTGTTTAATCATAAATCTTGTTTTCAGGTGTTAGAGCTTTCATGGAACAGTATCCCTGGAGAATATGCAATGGGCATTATAAAAAATTACACTATATATTGTAAACAGTTATTTGGAGATTCTGTTGGTAATATTTCAATATTTTACATTGATGGTACAAAGACATCTGCTAAGGTCACACTGAAAGGAAGCGGTTCCTACAAAGTGTGGATTGTTGGAACAAATGATGCAGGACAAAGTCCTGATAGCCACAGTTATATAGTAGCTACCGATGAATCTTTTAATGATGGTAAGGCTTCACTTATCAGGGGCTAATACAGCCTGTTTTTGATAGCGATGACCGCTATTGGGCGTGTCTGGTTGTGTCTGGGCAAAAATTAAAATTTGGAAAAACTTAGAAAATAAACCTCAATTTGATAGGGGATAGTAAAAATAACATTAAAACAAGATAAATGGCCCTAGATAAGGCATCAAATGACCAATATTTACCCAGATTAGTATTGAATTTGGGCGCCCAAATTAAGTATTTGATGGAAAGAGCTACCCAAATTCATTTCCTGTATTAGCCCCTGCTTATATAGAAATATCTAAGGGATATGAATGTGAAATCGAGCTTACCCTGTACTTTTTGAAGGTCCAAGTTTAAAGATGCTATAACAAAATAACTTCAGCTAACTGAATATGCAGTGAAGGTTATTATGTTGACAAGCGTGCAAATTGATTGGTTTCTTTGGTACAAAGACACCAATCAATTAATGGACATTGACAAGTCTATAGATAGTAATTTGGAGATGGTTTTTTTTGGCTAATCATGCATAGGAAAGCAACAACATCCTATTTATCCAGTTTTTATATGGTTAGTGTCTGTCAAATTATATTTTAAGGATTTTCTGACGTCAGTGGTCGAAGTAGGAGCAAATAATCACTGTGGAGGAGTGACTCTTGAACATAGCTTTAAACTACAAAGCCTGAAGGCACAAAAATCCATCCTCCATAGTGATTGTTTAGTCGTATTTCTGCCATTGTACATCACATTGTTCCCATAGATGTTGGAGATATGGAGTTCACTGCAGAATGGAGTTTTATTGGAGAATCAAGCTTTTACCCATATTTAAGATGGAAGATGCTACGGGAAAATAAAAATGTCACCAAATTCCGTATCTTTTACATACAACTTCCTTATCAAAACTATTGGAAATCTGTCAAATCAGTGACATTAGATAAATCAAAAAAAAGTTATGTTATGAAATCACTGAACGTTAAAAACATGTACCGTTTTACAATTGCTCCTATGATCAAGGCGAAAGTTAAAGAAGGAAGGTACATACATTATTTTGGTAAAAGGAAGCATATTATTCTTGGAGAAGATATTAATTTGCAGAAATCTGTTAAGAGACAATTTTTTGGACATCATGGCGTGGTTAGTGCACCAACTGGCCTAAGTTGTTTTGGTACCAATCAGCATAGTTTACTTATCTCATGGAATACACCAAAAACAAAGTATATGATTCAAGAGTACATAGTTTATATCAAAGGTGAAAAAACAGGTGCTGAGAGAATTTTTAGTGTTGTTGAAAATTACTTAGTGTTGCATAATTTAACGGAGGTATGGTATACAGTTTATGTTCATGCAAATAATGATGAATTAAAAGAGAATGTTACGTTTTATCATACTGATTATGTATCATGTAGGACAAAAATTGAGGGTAAGACTGTTTCCATTCTAATTTATGGTATTTAGCTTTTGCGATTGGGTAATTGTATGTGTGAAATCACTTTTGTGTATTGCAGAAAAAGAGAGAGGTTATTTTATCCCCTGGAGAAATATACTTTTTTGAGATGCATAAAAAAGTTGGAAAGAATAATGGAATACTATTTGAGTATATTTTAATCCCCATGGCAAAGAACCCCCTTTTTAAACTTTTTTAAATAACTTCTGAAGTTTCAACACTACAGCACGATTCCATCAATGTTATGGACGGTTAGGGTCTTTTGCCCCACCCTACCTATTGAGGAGCCCCAAAAATAGGGTTAAGATCTTTGTATTACCTTTTTCAAAAAGCTTTTGTTTGTATTTAACCTTCATGAAAAACGTTTCAAAATGTCAAACATATGAAACTTTGTGCTTATTTCTGCTCCTAAAGTAGTGAAAACCTCACGCTCGTAATAAGAACTAATAAACGCTGTGTACAAGCCTCAAGATAACGGTCGGACATCACCTGTGGAGGAGTGTTTTTTGAGAACAACACTCCTCCACAAGTGATGTCCGACCGTCATCTTGAGGCTTGTGTGTAGAAGACTATTATATTTCAAGCACTGTACTCATTTGAGGAATTTCATAGCATGTTTCAGTGTTTAAAATAAGAGCAAATAATCACTGTGGAGGAAAAAAATCCCACCAACACAGTGATTGTTTACTCCTATTTCAAACGCAGCTGATCTGCATTTATAAATTCCCTGAAGGAAATTTTAAACAATCTCTTACATCTATATAGTTTTATCTCATACCAAATTAGTTATTCCCTGATTCTTTACAGTCATTCACTGATTTTTACAAGACTTAAAAGAATACTTTTGATCTTTCATTTTCTGATTTTAGCACCTACTGCTCCACAAAACCTCAATTATACTATCTTATATAACAATCGTGATATGTTCCTTATTTTAAAGTGGAAGCCACCACTATACTCAGGAAATAGTATATATTCATATAATATTCGCATGAAGGAACATCAGGTAATAACTGATCCTAACTTCCCAAAATTTCCATTCACCAATAACCATTATAATCTTCTGATGGATACACAACATGATAATTGGATATATTCACACTCAATATGGATTAAAGGTCCGAAATTAAAGTTTGAAATCGAAGTAACGCCAGTCAACGATATTGGTCCTGGAGATAGTAGTGTCTTTTTTACAGGAGGTAAGGAATAGTTGCTGAATTATATTCAGACATTGAAATACATTATAAACCAAAAACTTCATCGGAAAAACTGTGGTAGAATTAATTTTGGGCACTTTCCAAGAGTTTCAGTGGAAAAGAAATTAGATATTTTGAAGACCTTGAAAAAAATTCCGGACTGTCAATTTAGGTATTAAATTAGCCAAATAATATCAATATACATATACGTATATCAATGTAATATTCCTACATGTCATTAGGCCCTGATTTTATTTCATACGTCGGTCATGCTGACCGGGAGCATTAGCGTTTCCCTTAGTCATAGAAAAATCTTATCGATCCTGATTATTTTGTCTACTCACGTATTTGCCGGTGTATGTCAGCAGTGATTATTTACTCTTGTTTCGACCGCTACTATTCTCTTTTTTAGCTGTTTATACACCACCTCCAAAAACTAAAGGAAAGACTGATGTACTAATGACAACTATGCAACCAGACAGTAGTTCTTCTCACATTAACTTGGGAATAGTTGTTGGACTCGCTGTATCAGCTTTATTCATATTCATATTTATAGTAGTATGTATAGTAAAAGAACCATGCAAACGAGAAAAAAAACCTAATAGTAGCCATAGTAGTGATAATTCATCGTATTTATATTTACAAAGACTTAATGAACTTCATTCCTCTGATACAACTTTTTCTACAATTAATAGTACATCAAAATCAAGACATAAGCATGGTAAGCAGTGGTTGAAATACGAGCAAATGATCACTGTGGAGGGGCGATTTTTGAGCATAGCTTCAGGCTACCAAGCCTGGTGAGTTCTAAAAAATCCCTCCTCCACAGTGATCAATTGCTCTTTTTCGACCACTGATAGTAAGGTTATACATTATTCTAATGTCTGCTTTAAAATGGTGACGGAATAACAATAAATAATCACTGTGGAGCATGGATTTTTGAGCATTGCTTCAGGCTTTCTATCCTGAAGTAGTGCCCAAAAATCACTTCTCCACAGTGATTATTTGTTATTTCAAATACTGGGTGATGTGAGACTAATATAGCACTGATATGAAAGGGTTAATCTGAAAATATTTGCAATGTTGAGGAGCGATTTTTGAGCCTAGATTTAGACTACAAAGCTTAAAGCAATGTTAAAAAATTCCTCCTTAACAGTAGTATTCCATGGTTGAAATAATAGTAAATAATTACTGAAGTTATGCTCAAAATCCCCTCCTCCATGGTGATTATTTACTCTTATTTGGACTATACTTAAACAATATCTTCTATACTAATATCTTTGAAGCAAATCTGAAAAGAAATTGATTTTTCTACTTAACGTATACATATAACAATTATCTATTTTTTTTTTATTCCAGGTTGCTATCCAGGATATAAGGTAGATAGTTCAATTTATGACAATCTCTTGTCCTTTTACACGGAATAATCAAGGCAATACAATATTAATTCCTATAACACTTTACTGCATGCTATGGAAATGTGAATAAAGCTGTTGTAAATAAATGCTGCTCAAAATAAGAGCAAATAATCACTATGGAGGAGTGATAAAGTATGAAGTTTTGCTGCAGAATCTCTCTTTTGAAGGGATTATTTGTTTTTCAAGCACTGGTAAAACTGAGCAGGTCAACCACCATATATTGTGCCTTATGATTGGTTTATGTATGTTTATAAATGTGTTAATAAGTGCAAATAATCACTGTGGAGTAGGGACTTTTGAGCATAGCCTCAGGTTACAAATCCTGGAGCTATGATAAAGAATCTCTTCTCAGTGATTATTTACTCTTATTTCGACCACTGTGTGTGATATAATTCAGTTAGTTTGCAAGCCTCAAAGTAACGATCAGACATCACCTGGGGAGCAAAGTTTTTGAAAAAACACTTTGGGACTGTTATTTTGAGGCTTGAGTGTGTATATTTTTCAATTTATCTTTCTAGCTACTCAGACCATTCAGTCGAGCATATAGAGAAGGAAGTACCACAACGCAGCATGAAATGTTATCTGGTAGTTCATCATGTTCTTGTAGGTAAGGTTATAAAATCTACGGAATCATTTACTCGTAAAGTCATTGGTTGCAATAGAGCAAATAATCACTGTGGAGAAGTTATTTTTTAGCGTAGATTCATAGTAAAGAACTAATCAATTGCAAGTTTTTTGACATAGTTCCCCATAAATACAGAGTATGGTAAAAGCATGAATGGAACTGCTGGATATCACCTATGGAGGAGTGTTTTTGAGCATAGTGTTCAGCTTAAAAGATATTCATCTCTGACTTTGAGGTGTATACTACTGTAATACAATTATTTTATTTTTTCTATATTCTAGTCATAGTATCAGCAATATGGATCGTGGCCCTACACGTTGTTCTAAATGTGACCACAGTACCAGTCTATACGGTATGGTTTACTCTTATTTCGGATATCCAAATTTTTGTTGATTTTTAGTATCTTTGGACTAGCAGTTGTCGTAATAAGAGCGAATAATCACAGTGTAAGAGGTTTTTATAGCATAGCTTCAAGCTATGTAGACACATTCCCGTCAACAATCTTGCGAATGATGTTGCAATTAGTTCCTAGTGTGCAAAAACTTGTTCAAAGTCCGCAGTAAAGACACTAGAACAAAGTTTTTAACATTGGGATCATCTTTACTGCAGACGGTAAACAAGTTTGAGCACACTGGGTTGTTCTTTTTGTTGCACATACGTTGATATTACATTCTTCCTAACAGACCATCTAAAACGTTTGCCCCAAAACGAAGAAACAGATCTATTGCAAGCTCATTGACCTAACACACTTCTGTACAGATCCATTTTTGTTGAATTTTGTCAATTTTAGTTGATTTAACCCTAACAAAAAAGTTGGTTTTGAAGCGAAATTTTGAGATGGTCTCTAACTTTCTTATTTTGTTGTTTGTAATATATGTTTTATCATATTTTTACAGGAAGTTCAGCTTCTGAAGAACGGGAATCAGCGGATAGCATGACACAGGTAACAGAAGTTGTTGTAGTAAACAACTGACACTTCTCAAAATAAGAGCAGCTAATGATCACTATGGAGAGCAGTGGTTTTAAGAGTATGACTTCTTGCTACAACGCCTGAAGCTATCTGTACTCAAAAAACACTCCTCAACAGTAACTATATGTTCTTATATCGAGCACTGAGTTAGGGCCTTAAGAGAAGAATTTTGAACTTATAAGACTAAATGTAACTGCCAGACGTTGCCTGTGGAGGAGTGTTTATTTAGCATAGTATTCAACTTCGAAGCTGAAAACTATGCTCAACAATGTCCGGCAGTTATATATTTAGACTTGACTTACACTTGTAGCTACAACCCCTCACATAAAATATGAGACGTTTTTGAATTTTAGCAAGCAATATACACCACAAGCAAAACGC
>JAULBZ010004956.1:0-14011 GCA_032360805.1 Neoturris breviconis | reverse complement strand
ACGCCATCTTGGATTTATTTCACTGTCACGTGGGACATGTTGTCATCACCATTCTCTTTTGATAACCCGGTCATATAGGAATATAACGCATTGTGTGTAGACCGTAAGCAGAAGCGAAAGGTCAAAATTGTAGGCTACTGTTTTTGTGATGAACGTTAAGTAAATATGTAAACAGCTTCTTCATGTTCATGTAATTTTTACATAAAGCAATTGTTTTAGAATCTTTCTTTGTGGTGGTAATACCGTATTCGTGTTAAGTTTATATTCATACTATATTTAGTATTAAAATTTTTTATTTCGAACAGTTAGTCACAGAAATATTATTCCAATGAATGATTGTTAGCTTAAAGACAGTTATGCAAATATAACGGGTAATTGTTAATTGTTAAGATTACATTTTTAAGATTATTTCGTCCTGATCTGAAATATTTTGTGTTAGAAAATAGATTTCTTCACTTAACAAGTAAATATTGGTTTACCTTTTACCAAAAAGGGATCAGCTAACATTCTGACGTAAATTATTTTCTGCCACTTTGGCAGTTTATAAGAAACAATGGTGAGATTAATTAAGGTTTCCGTGTGTTTGTGTATATCTGCGTCAAACGTACAATTTTTGTAGCATGACAATAATGCCAAACCAATGGGTAAAAACTTGTTCAAAGTCCGCAGTAAAGACGCTAGAGAAACGTCGAATGACAAGTATTTTTCTCATTAGGAACTAAGAACCCATAAAGATCTCGATTTCAGAGAGCTATAACTCATACTGCAAAATTCCAACTTTTGTTAATTTCGTAGAAATACTTCGTGAAAATCATCTTAGAGAAATATCATACCTCAATCTGGTCTTTGTCATTTTTCTTTAATCACGTGGTAATACACGATTCGGATACGAAGCAGTAGTTACGGACTCCGCATTCAGTAATCTTCCATGATGTGTTGTTTGTAAACACCCCTTTAAATAACCATTCCTTAACCCTAATAGGAATGGGGGGAGGGGGAGGGGGGCGTATTCCCCCTAAGGTTTTTTTTTTATAATTTTTTTTTTTAACTAAAGCTATCGACTTAAAGCTTAATGACGTTTCATATAATTCTATATAATATCCGAAAACAGAACCGAAAAATGTTTTTTAGAACCTTTTTAATCACATTTTAAACGTCAAAATTCAATGAAAATAAGCATTTTTGGGGTGAGTTCCTACAAAAACAAAAATGTAAATAACTTTTGTATAAAAAAGGAATTAACTTCAAAGTTGGTCCATAGACTCGCATCAAGATCTAAGTTCTTTCCACAAAGTTTTACGGCCCATATGTCTTGATTTCTCCAATTTTTCCGATTTCGGGGAAATCGATTAGTTTTCGGATTTTCGGGGTGATTTCGCATTGTTTCGGTGAAAATCTTTTAAAAATCGAAAAATGTATAATATAATTCATTGGCATTTAAGAACCGAAGACAGAACTAAAAAACACTAAATGGAACTGCTCCAATTGCACTTTGAAGAATACACGTTTTTTTAATCCTCAAAAAAGCCCAGTCTTATCAGAGTTAGATTCATACTAAATGTGACCTTCTCCAGAACTGAATGCAAAATTTATAATAATTTTATAAAAACTACGTTCTCTTTCTTTTCCCCCTTTCTTAAATTTTTGTTGGAAATATAATTTGGATTGAGCCTTATGGTGCTTTGAGACCAACTCTAGTAAAGTGGTTATTTCATCATGGTGTGCCCGTTTGTGGGATTATTTTGAAAGCTTTTTTCCATAATTTAACCACGTCCTTATCAAGTTAGAGGAATCTAATTCTTTCTTCCACGTGACAGTTTCCTTTTAGTCCACATTTCTAAACATGTGGCTATTCATTACTCTTGGGTGTTTTTATGGTTTAAAGGCGATAAATCTTTAAATAACATTCATATGTATCCCCTACAAAGTAACATCTTTATTTATGTAAATCTAATGTAAAGACAAAGTTCGATCTTTTATAGTCGGTTGTGGTTAACATATATTTGTAAAGCGCACATCCGACTACGTGCTTTTTAGCAAACCGCTTCGTATTTTATTAGTTGTCTTAAAGACTTACAGGATTTTTACTAAGTAGTCTGTCCAAATGGTCGATTTATCATATGAGTCAGATAATTTAGGAAGGAACATCATATTTATGCGACATATTTTTGCAAATATCTATACATCTACACGTACCCCCATTTAATGTTTTCTTTTTCTCTTCTTGCTAAAATCAATGTTATAATTATGGTTCGGTTCTTTTGTGCAGCATGTCAAACTAATTAAAAAAACCTAATAATGATACTGATGCCGTTTGACCATTTAAACAACGCCCACACTGATAAAACAACGCCCACAGTGCTAAAGACTAACGAATACATGGTAAAGGCGGATCTCTACTAGGTGAATTCGTTTGCACGAATTCTAAATGAACCCATTACACTGACAGGCGACGTCGCGTTCAGCCAATGTGAAGGCTTCATCTAGAATTTGCGCTATTAAATTTACCTAGTGCAGATAAATTATTATTATAGATTGTTTATAGATATATACACAGTTCATGTTATAAGATATTTGTAACTAACTTCAGAAGTGATTTGCGACGTATATTAAATATTCTAAATCGACAGTTTCAGTGACTACGCTATCTTAACATATAATTTATGGTCATCGGATTATAATCTTGTACAAAAGATTTTCTATTTCTGACATAAATGCTGTTTTTTTAAGTTTCTGAATTAATGCTATATTCTAGCATAAGACGTAAAGACGTTAAAAACGTTGTCCTAACGTTTTTACTGCGAACTTTGAATATGTTTTTGCCCACTGGGATTTTGTTAAACGGATTCAATTTCCATAAATTATTTCTGCACGGAGATATGCGAAATCAAATTATTACATTTCAAATATATATTTCCAAGTTTACTGCTTCTCAAATTTCTGATTTTAATATCTTGTAAAAATATTTCATATCCAAACGCTTGTGTGCAACTTATTGTCATATGGTAATTAAACGACAAATAAATCTTTGCAATGATCATTGGATCTGTTCATGTAATTGACTCTATTTTGCCATAAAACGTTTTTGTTAATAGAATAGATAAACGTGTGCAAATATACATCATCCAATTTGCTTTCCACACTTTAAACAACCGTTTTTTAGATTTTATTTTATTGCAACTGTCGCTTTTAACCAATATAATGGCTTCAGAATTCGTGCGAACGAATTTGCCTAGTGGCGATACGTTTTAATCTTGGATTAAAATTGGAGAAGTTATCTTTCTATCTGGATCAAGTTTAAGAAAGGAAATTTGATTCCGTTGAGTGTCGCGTTATATAACTAAAGTTAATAAACAATATAATGGAAAATATTTATATGTTCATTAACTCTATTTACCCCGGGGAAGGGGGAAGGGGTTACCACAACCCCTTAAATTTCCGTATAACTTCTGATCCAATGATCGTATTAGGCCCATATTTAATGACTTTTCACGATATTGCATGTGGAAATTTGTTCCAAAAAAAAAATCCAAAAACTTTGTCGAAAGGTACCCAGGACCACTTTTGGTCTTTGTTCTTTTAAATTTTTATTTTTGTTTTGTCTAAATTCGGTATTATTTTGGTCTATGAGGGATTACAACGGCCTTTTAATATTCAATAGTTGATAAAACATTCATAATTAGGAAATATAACAATATAATTAATTGTTCCAGCTAAATTTCCATTTTCGCCTTTTAAGTCATGTTTTCACGGGTACTGCGGTTGGATACTCACACTCTGCATGAAATGATGACGTATGCAAATGTTTATTACATTTTTGGATAGTAGAGTATTGTGACTAAGTTTCAAGTAAAACGGAGCAGTAGTTCGAAAGTTATTGGGGTGTGTTACATTGTGCCCCACCCCCGGGTTATTAGACCCCTAAAAGTCCGGGCCTTATAGGGTTAAGCTACACGATACCGTTGATCAAGATATTCCTAACTAATTTCAATTAAATTTGAACTGTTCTCTTCTGCCGGCAAAGCTTGCTCTAGATTTCTTTATCATCAATAGCATTCTGTATCTATCTTTCAAACATAGATTTATTTAATTGCTTATTACATGTTAAGGCAGATCTCCACTAGGCGATTTTTTTCGCGCGAATTCTAAATGGAGCTATTACATTGGTTGAAAGTAACGCCAACTATTCTAATGGCTTCATTTAGATTTCGTGACAATATTAGTGATATCATTAGGAATTTACACTGTTCCAAATAGGGTATACTTTTTATTGATAATTGAATATAGATTCGTTAATTGTTTTGATCCTCATTGTACATGTGGCTATTTCGCCAACATAGAACGGATTAAATGAACATCATGTTGCAACAATATTAAGGAATCCATCAACTGTTGAACATGATAGAAGGTATGTTATACGCACATGCTTAGCAGGCATTTGAATATAAAACGTTACACACTGCCATAACCTTCGTGAGTTGTAAACAAACAAAATATTGCTCCTATTAAATTGTTTATAACATTTTAAATAGAAATGATATAATGCTCAATCTTTCTGACTTTTCCTAACTTTTAATTAGGAAAAATATTCCCAATTTTTTTTTTAATAATAGTTTGCTTATATCCGACATTTCGATGCTTTCCAAAATGGTATACAAAAAAAAATTGGCGAATATTTTCTTATTTTCTTTAATACGTTATATGACACACTATTGGATTCGAAATTTTATGCTGAATCTGTTTCTGATCCTTTTACATAAAAAGTGACAAGTTTTTGCATCAAAACACTATACTTATACAAAATATGATTCCCTACCCGAGATAAACTTTGACGCCATAATTATGAAACAATAGGACATTTGCTAATTATTATTATGGTAAAATGTAGTTTATAGTTAGAAGTACCTTTGGTGCCTAGTTGTAATATAGTTAAAAAGTAACACATTCCAAAAAGTTATAGCCATTCCAATTTATCATGTTTGCACGTGTTTCTAAACCGAACGATTTGAATTTCATACATTGTAATTTAATATCTTCAAAAAAGACTTTGGTAGAATATTTATTAGTTAAGACACCAGTTATGCAAAACAAACAGTTTTAGACTTGGCACAATAAAGAAAACGTACAAATTATTCAAAAATAAGATCAAAATTTAACTAGCCAGAATAGAATTTTGACGAACACGTACAAGTTTTGCAAGTCTGAAACAAGAAACAAGCCAATTTGATTTGCGAAAATATTTGCCTGAGTAGTATATATATAATATATTCAATTCGGTTGAAAATTTCCAGTTTTCTCAAAGTCTGCAGTAAAGACGCTAGAAAAAAGTTTTAAACGTTGTCCTAGTGACTTTTGCTACTGACATTGAATGAGTTTTTGTCCACTGTTTATACTTCCTCAAGAAAGACCCTTGCTATTTTTAAAGTATTTTGAGATGAGAACGGAAAGTTCTACCGAAAACTAACACTAATAATATTTCCATATATTGATTATATTAATGATAATACACAATACATACATAAAATAGTCAGACCCGTAATGTGTGTTCAATAAGCAGAGCTTGACTCCATGGTTCGAAATTTGGATAGTTCCGAAAGAAGAGTCAACGGGAAAGGACGGTTTTACCATTATTTCTTATTTCTTACATATTTGCTCGAGTACATGTTGTTTGTTACGGTAAATCGTCTAATAAACGCCTGTGTCGCTTATCAAATTTTAGGAGGAGGGTGCTTATAAAATTTTAAGAAAAGAGATGTTTAAAACGTTAGTCCTGAAATATAAGCTGAAAGGATTTTATAGATCCTTTCTATTTTTGATTTATAAAATAATCATAAAAATGAAAATTTTGTGTATTTTTCTAACTTATTAGAGGAGACGCTTAAAAGAGGGAGTGTGCTTATTTAAGGCATTATCGTAAGTAACATAGGATTTCAGCTAGAATTGCAGTTCTTTATTTTTTACCAAAGTTTTAGAACTCAAGTTTCTTATTTGTTTCTTAAATATCGAAGTTAAAACTGTATGTATGTCAACAAACATAAATTCTTAACGACAGATAGAACGTTTAACGTATCATGTTTATTTGTGACAACTAAAGAACTGTTTTTAATCCAAATAAGAGATCTGCATCTGTTTTAGAGGTTAAAAGTTCAAAAAAGATATATGGGTTTGTCTTACCTTTCGGAAATTCAGTTCTGTATTTCTCATTTTTTGACCTAAATTCAGAACTGTTTCTTCTAAAGCTGTTATAAATAGAAACGTGTATTCTTTAAATATAAACGACTCCGTTAACTTTAGTTTAAAGGTGGGTTTACACTAGCGTAAAAACTTCAATCGAAAACAAGGCATTCTATTGGCAGAAATTGACATCACATGGCGTGCAATTTCAATTTCTACCAATAGTAGACTGAAAATCAAAATTTACCATAGTTTGACAGTTACAGATTGAATTGCAAATATTTTATGGTTTATTTATAATCTGCAATTCTTTACAAGATAAATTATACGTGCAGATAAGGTTTCCACAACAAACATGTTAAGTCGAGACATGGAGAACATTTATTGTTTTAACATGCCTACTTTAGAAGTTGACCCACTCTTTGTCTGCCAGTAAAATATTATTACAACATCTAGTTCTAATTTGGTCAATCCAGTGAATCTTAGAAATAAAATTCAAAAATATATTAACTAAAAATATGCTCTAAATTTCGGTAAAATTAAAACATTGTCTTTGTTTTCTCGCACGCGTTTGGTAAGGAAAGGCGTACCCGCCCAGTAGGCACACGTCGTTGATCTAAATTTCTAGAACAGAATGGTTTCATCAAAAGTGATGCAGGAGAGCGGAAACTTTACATAGCCCCATAAAGGCCCGGTCTGATTACGGATAATGTTTTCTGTATCTGTGATAACACAAGGAATGATTTGTCCAAACATGTAAAAAAAACAGCGAAACCTAGAGGAATTTTAGGGGTTAACGCCTCGAAGAAGATATTCCATATTCCAGTACTGTGTTTCTTAATTTATTTTACCTAAATTCAGTCATGTTTCTTATTGGTCATACGGAATTGCTCTTGATCGTATTCTTTAATATTTTACGCTGTGGAAGTTTCTTCGAAAGTTTCTACATGACAGACTACTTAGTTCTTATATTTCCAAGGAATATTACTATTTTAATTCTTTCGAACCTAATGAAAGGCGCTGTATCATGTCATATTAATATGTTAGCGGTTAATTCTACTCTCTTGTTTAAAAATGATCTGCTTATCTTCTATTTATAGATCATATTCTATTTTTAAATAAACACTTATATATCCTTCTATGTGGCTTGTTTTCACTATTTTCACTTGTTTTCACTGACTTGGCAAACATAAACACACGTGCATGCCATAGTTCATATTTAGAAACTAACGTTACCCTTAATTACAGAAAACATGATGGTGTATATTGTAAACATTATTTCGACATTTTTAATCGTGAAAGTAACTGCTGCTACTTACTATACACTTTACACATGCCCAGCCTCGTTTTCATTTAAAGCGCGATATTCTATAATCCGAAAGCTGATAACATAATATTTTCAGTATTTTTGCATAAGCATTAACTACTTTTGATTTTTTTAAAAATGGGAACAGTTCCTTTTTTCTTGCATAATCATGCTTGGAAAGGTTGGCACGCGTGTAGAATAACCTTCATTGATTGACTTTGTGGCACATCTCTTATCAAAATATGAAACATAGCTATCTTAAACTTGCAATCGAGTCTCTTTACAGAAAGACAAGAAGTTGAAGGAGTTTGTAAGAATTGTCGCTCATTGTTATTAAAGTCACACAATCACCCTATTTTGGTCAAAATTCCAATTCCATTCTGAAAATTTCGTTCTTTAAAGACAACTATTAGTGGAGATACAAGTGATTAAAGTTTTGTATTTTTATGCTAACTGTGTGGCAGCCATATTGTTTGCCCAAACCTCATATCTTTTCTGCATGATTATGTTGTAGCCAGGTTTTGATAAAATAATTGCTTATTTGACCTACTTCCTGTTATTTATAAATGCTAAAATCAGGGTTTGATCAGCAATTGCCAATAGTGAACTTGATATATATTTTAGAATTTTGACAAAATAGGGTGATTATGCGACTCTAAAGGTTCCTTAAGGTTTTGGAAACTGATTTGTCAAATGTAACGCTGTTATCGTAACACGGCATGTAAAATTTTATTACCGAAAATTCCGTAAATAAGCCCTACGGGATATGTTTGGTACAAACGAATACTGTTTTTGTATTTTATTTCTTATAACCATTCTTCCATGAGCCTTAAGTTTTCCACCCTAGTTTTTCCCTTTAAGGCTTAAGAGGATTTGTTCAAAAACGGAGGATTTGGAGCGTCATTTAGACAGTCTGCAGAATTAGCTTTTAGCTAGAAAATATTCTCAGAAACTTTGGAAGCAACCGGTAGGTGTGATCAGAGCGGTTTCGCGAGGTAATTTATTTGAGGAGAAGCAAAAGGATGGAGACCCGTTTGTAGTCGATACTAGAAGCATTCTTTGTGGGCTTTCTTATATTCTCCGCCTCGATGAAGAAACTAAACGACTCTTTCAAACGGCACCTTTTGTTTAATTCCATAGTCCCAGAAATCTTAAGAGTCATCTGGTTAGAGCGAAAGTACCTCAAGCTGGTGAAAGGCGTGTTGGTTCGTTGAAATGTGGCTTACCACACTGTTAGACTTGCAATAACATCAGGGAATGCAAGACGTCTACGTCTAACTCTACCCAGAAGTGATTCCAAAAACATAATTTATTTGTTATCTTGTAAGGTGTGTGGAATCCAGTATGTGGGACAAACCTCAAACAAGTTTCGCTATTGGTGGAACAATTACACGTGATAACCGACAGTTATTATAAGTCCTTGACTGGATGTTTATTTCATTTTAATAATTCTTTAGACACACACTATGAAAATGTTAACATCGGTATAATATTGATAGCAGCTACTTTTGGAATACTAGCTGTCGTTATGATTATTGTTACAATTTTAATTATTGTTTACTTCAAGAAAAAAAGAAGTGAGTATGAAAATTTGAAAATTGGAAGTTATCTTAACCCTATTTCTACTAGGGGGAGGGGGGCACATTGTGCCCCCTTTTGTACTTTCATTCATAACTTTTGAATGGATGGCTTATATTACTAGAGATTTTAGGACTTTTGCTACAATTGTTTTTCGTCTGCGTTCCCAAAGTGCTAGCATTTTGAAATTTGGTATCAGCATCTTTAGCAATATTTCAGAAGGGCTCGCCAAAATCCTTTTTTACATATTCTGATTTCTATGAGACTTCCGCAACATCCAATGAGAAGTTTGTCCAGAGGTTATACCCAAAAGTTTAATAGTTGACTTTTTTGAAACTTTTTTTCACTGATTATGAGGATTTGACCAAAATCACATAAATATTTGAAAAATAACTTCTATGAATTCTTTTTGGCAGCCGTTTTTTTATTTTTGGGAAGCTCCCTCCTCAATTTTTTTTTTTTTTTTTTTTTTAATACTTCTAGAATTGAATTCTCCATTTTGATTTTGGAAAGCTTTTTTCTTCATTCTTAAAATAACTATTAATGCTGTATCCACTTTAGGGTCGTACTCCCAATGGAGATTAGTAATATATTGACAATACACAATTCAACAGAAAGAGATTTGATTTGATAAACGAATGGATTGTTTTAAAGAAATTTGATGTTCTATTTCATTATTCTTTATCTATTAATTTTAACAACCGATGATGATAACCATCTTTTAGATATATTAGATATAAGTGTTAAACTTTTATAATAAAAAGAATAAGTACATGGTTTCTACTAATAAAAACATAGTGTAGTCAAATAATATAATATGTGTTATAGTCTATGTGTATATCTTATGTACGTACATATACATATGCATACACATAAATATGTGCAAATAACATATGTGTATACTCTATTTTTATTTGGTGTGTACATAATGTTATGATGTATAATATTTAAGCAAGTCACATTCACTGTGAAAGAGGGATTTTAAGCATTGCTTCAGGCTATGATCTGAAATTTTCGTACTCTCTTCCACAGTGATTTGATATAATTTTACCTTCATAAAGGTGTCCCAAATATTTATTTGACCTTAAACTTTATCAACTTCATAAGGACATGAAATCCTATTACCATGTAAAATTTGGATATTTATCATTGATATAAATTTTCATTACTGTTCTGCACAGTGACTTGACATTAATGTTACCTTAATAAAGGTGTTCCAATTGTTTATTTGACCAGAAACGTTATCAGAAACGATAAGCGTTATCAACTTACTTAATAAGGACATGATATTCTAATGCCATGTAAAAGTTTGGTGTTTATCCTTGATATAAAATTTCACTACTCTCCTCCACAGTGACCGGATATAATTTTACTTTGAAAAAGGTGTTCCAATTGTTTATTTGAACTGATACCTTGTACTCTTAATGAAGACATATTTCCAAGACTGTATAATGTGTGTATGCAAATCATATTTATGTGCTTGGATTTAACTTTCACTTGGTTTAGTGAGCTACTTTCAATACCGTACCTTTGATGTTTTGTTTACAGCCCTAGCAGAACTGCTTTACGCAAAATATATTTTTTGCAGTATTTTATTTTTATACTCATATTTGATTGTAAAATGTTTATTTTACCTTAATGGTACGACTGAAAGAGTAACAGCGATATCTTATCATTTGGCAATACATTCATCCATATAGAAAATAGAAATAATTCACTCTTCGCCATCTTCTCTTTTTACTAACCTTATTTTTTTTTTATCTCTAAATGGACCGAAAAAATAGAAACTTGTTTAGAAACTTTATTTTTATAGAAAAATAGAAACTTGCTTATTTTTGCGTAAATCTTTTTTTATTTTTATCTTATACAGTATATGAGGTTTTCATACCAGGAGTGCATATTTTCGCAAATATTGCAATTGTTGGCCATTTTCGTGAAATATTTTTAATTATTTTCATTCGCAAAAATAAATAACCGCTTCCTGAGGACAACTTTAATTTTTTATTTCTTCATGTAATTCTGTCTTGTTCATTCTCAATTAGAAAACATCTCAGCAGTGACCTAATTAAAATGATTTAAGTGGTAATAGCTACTATTTGTTAACAATAGAGCAGCCCAGGTTTAATCATCACAGACTACAGACTGCATTAATGGAGCTAGTCTCTATATGTAAGTGAGTGAGTGTTCAAAGTTAGCAAAATAACGCTCATAAAACGTTAAACAAAAAAAATGAATGTTGATGTGATGCTACTTTTCTGACTTTAAACAGGTTTTTTGTTTGCATGTGTATATTGGATAGATGGCCTGAGTCCCAGACCTGAGTATGCAAGTCATGTCTGGGAGGTAAAGCTAGAAATAGTTATGTTAAAAACATCTTTTATTTATTTCCCTAAAACTGTTTGTCAGGGTGGAGTTCTTGTTTAATTGTCCACACCATTAATATGTAAAAAAAAAATTAGGTTCAATTCATTTCAGACATGGTTTGCAAACCAATTGCAAACTAGTTTGAAGTCGCAAACTGAATATTCTGACGACAAGTAAACGCATCAATAATAAGACATTTCATGAATACACCACACAAGTAGATTTTAAATGCGGAAAACGACTAAGTAAAGTCTCTAGAGATTTATCTAAGATATTTATCGAGTAGAAGTCTTAGGGACTAGGATTTTTGCAAACTCGAAAAATTCTGCTGTTTCTAGCACCCTATTACCCAGGCCCTTAGAACATATTCGATTTTTGTGTATTTTGCTTTGCTACCTAAAATTTATGGCTTTTTAAGTGAAAATTTGGAAATTTTGCTGGAATTTTACCTTGTCTCAAATATTTATGTGATTGCTTGTAGGTTTGCAAATCAAAAAGAATTAAAAATTTACCTTACATTAGGGGACAGTTTCTCCCACATCCGCCATCTTGAAAATTACGATGCGACTCCGTCAGTCAGTCAAACTGTCGATATTTTCTATTTCCCAGGGTACTTTATTCCGTTTTTGATAACCGAACCAGTTTCGGTAAAATTTGGCGGATTATCAACCTCTTCCCCCATTAATTTGACTGAATATAACAACAAAGGCAGTCGATTATCTTCAAAATAATACATTTTGCGCGACGTTCCTTGTTCTGGGGTCCAAACTGCGGACTTTGAACAGGTATCACCCTTTATGACCCACCTATTTGTGAGACCCCATTGTTCTTAAGAGACACCCAGTCCAGTGTCACCATGTGTAAAACCCCATTATTCTCAAGAGACACCCAGTCCAGTTTCACCTGGCATTCGCGATTCTCCCGCCCACCCGGGCCCATTCACATTAGACACTGCGTTCACACTGTATACTGTCTGTTCCCACTATCCCGCTCACCTAGCCTTTTACTGCGGACTTTGAACAAGTTTCGCCCCTTAAATCTCCTCCATATCACAGGACACCATCTTCGCCCAAGTCACGAGTTTTCATTTCGCGTCAGGCTAAATGAATACTCTCCCCAATACGATAAGATATTGATATCCTAGCATAGCCCATTCCCCATGTACCCTACTCACCCAGGTCTAACCTTCATGCGTATGCACCATTTAATCCCTCACACTCAGGGCCCGCATCGTACTGCAGCACAACCAACACGCGCGCACAGACCATGGGACTGCGACTACATTACCCTCACCCAGGGCCTCAGAATGCATTTTTTCTCCCTGGGAAACTTCACTACAATCATTCGCACCCAGGGTTCCCAACCAAGCATGGTCGCGACCCAGACAGCCAATGAAAATAGCCTCATCCTATCTCCACCAATCACCCATTCCTCTTCACATCACGTGACATTCTCTCACCTAATGCGCTCTCACGAGGTACATTTTTTCGAACAACAAGCTCTCACATTTCACGATTTTATTTTATTCTATTCCGCTATTGCATTCATATTCTCAACGTGGCCTGCAACATTATCTCACAAGGTAACAGTGTGGTATCGAATCTAGGGTCCGATGAAGCTTCGATACCACTGGTCATTACACCCACCCACTCTTAAACCCTCCTGGAAGAAGCCGAATACGAGTCTTATTATTACATTTATGATTTATTATTTCGTACCGTACTGTTTACGTTTTTAGAACTGCACGTGAAAGACAGTGGGTTTATGACTTTAAGACATTTGACAACAAAGAAGATATTTTTTTCTAATATATTTATCAAAATGAAATTAATGTTTGAGTTCATTCTAGATTTATCCTTATACATCATACCATGTTATTGGTTTATAAGAATAGCATTAACTAATCTTCTATTTGCCTTTTCTCCGAGATTCTTTCTGAGAAACTTTCAGTAAAAATCACATCAGCATATGGACAATTTTTAGCTATCCATTGAAACAACATTTGCATAAGAACGAAGCGTCGATGGAGGAGGCCTTGTTTGCAGTCTGAGAGGAGAAAGAAGAGAACCATATGAAGTTATAGGTGCCAAAATTAGGTCATCAGGTCGACTAGTAGTCAGGGTACCCACCTCTACCGCTACGTAATCCCCTTTATCGCTAAATACGATTTTGAATTCTGGTTGAAAATTTGTTTTGAAAACGCGCGCGGAAGAGTTGCGTTTGCGTCGTTTGCGTTGTGGGTTGCAGCACTAGTAATTATTCACTGAGAATATAGGTCCATTTTTTTCATACATAAGAATAACAACTCACCTCACCGTTTCAATCGTCTCTTCTGTGTATGAAAGAAATAAAAAAATGTGCCAAATCAGTATTTTTCGTCAAATTTAGTGACGTCATAGAAAAATATTGACAGTAAAATGCTGATGTAGCACATTTTTTCTATTAGGTACAACCAACGCCACTATGGATTTCGATATAAAAGGTTAATTCAGAGCATATAAAAGTACGGCTGTTAGCGTATCATCGTCTAATTCCGGATACTTTTTATTCCGGACAGTTTGTTTATCATCCATTTTCTCGCTGTAGACC
>JAULBZ010004955.1:0-14013 GCA_032360805.1 Neoturris breviconis | reverse complement strand
AACTCCTTATAAGGAATTACTTTGGTAAATGTTGGAATTTTTTGCACCTTTGCAGTACTTCTAATGTCACGTGCTATCACGTCCCTCTTCTCATTGGTTATGTATTCTTCATCGTTGTTTTTTTTGCCTACTTCACTGATCATGTTGTTGAATGGTAATGGAATGTCTGGAATGTGTTTATTTCGTGCTTCTCTTCGCAATATTTTTGCTCTTGGATTTTCACGGTGAATAATGGCTAAATAAAAGTAAACATAACGTTTTAAAACATATTTATAATTTATAATATCACCTCAGTTGTCATCTCAGAGCGTAAAATGCTACTGAATACGGACCAGTATTGTTCCCTATAAAGAAAGTGTAACTTGCCAGTACACGTCGTAACAACTTCATAACAACGTCGTAACAACGTCGTAACAACGTCGTAACAACGTCGTAACACCGTCGTAACAACGTCGTAACACCGTCGTAACAAAATACATGGTTGGCCCGCTGGTTATTGCCACATAAGGCAATATACAGTTCATATACAGAACCATATTGGTTCGTTTTCAGTATTATTTTACGCTGTGACCCTAGTCGGAAACAACGTCGGAAAAACGCCTCATGGGTCTTATTACACGTTTTTGTGTTGTTTCTTTTTTTTAAGAAACGACTTTTAAAAGAAACAGAACTGAATTTAGGTAAAACAAAAAAAAAATACAAAACTGAAATTTGCAAACGGTAAAAAAAAAAAATTCCCTTAGTCGTCACAGACACAGAATACGTTAAACGAAGCGTTTGTTGTTTTTGTATCTTTTGTTAGATTGTTTTTGCTTTTTAGCAGTATGTACTCCTTTTAAGACACATATAAGAAAGTTGAGTTACAAAATATAGTCAAAAAATAGGTTCTCGCTCAAATCTTAAGTTTCTTATAAACAAAAACGTGTAAAATAAACTAAACTCAATCTGTAATTTTCTCCACCAACACCATCCAAAAACTGTGGCGGATAATACCGTTGTGTCATTCAGTAATATTCAAGTTATAATTATTTTATATAAATGATAATAAGCTTCTTATGATTCTTCTAAAAGAAATGTCTTCCCATGTTACAGATAGCTAATAGAAATAATATTCCTAGTGTTCAAATATATTGATAAATTTGAGGAGCATCCTAAAAAAAGATATGTTTGGGTGAGGGTTTTAAGTACTTTAAGCGTGTTCCTTAATAAAGGTCTTAGCCTTTTCAGGTCAGGCTTTTTGGGGCTCTGAATAGTCCCTCCATAACTTTTGATGGAACCATGCTGTAGTGTTAAAACTTTCAAGAAAGTTAGGTAAACATTCCAAGCAACCTTTACATGGGCCCCTAAATGAACTCAAACTGGTTTGAGTCGAAAATATTTCAATCCAGTGTCTGGTTACTTCTTATGTCTTGTTTACACGACAAAGGCATAATGAATCTCATACTGGTACGAATTTCATTTTCATAAGATATACAAGGTTAAATAATATTGCATCAAATAAAGAAAGAAGAATAAGAGAAAATAATTAGAAGTTAGAACAATAGCTTCATGCGGCAAAAAGTGGAAAAAATTGCGTTAAGCATGCGCGCGTTTTACACTAAACAGAAGATCATTTTATCACAAAAAATTTTATTACATGGTAATAGCAATAGCATAAACTGTTATTTTAGTAGCTCCTCGACATGCTTAAATAGGATCAATACGCGGAATGCAGACATATCGTTGTTAAATGTGCTAAATAAGCATTTACGTGTCAATTTTAAGCTATGACGTCATCAAATTTGACCTGTAACTGTATTTTTACCACATGTAGAAATTATATTTTTTCATTCCTCGGTTAGCACTAAAATGACAGTTTATCACATTTAAGGTCAAATCCCTATTGAGCACCAAGTCCAAAACTACATTTCGAGCAAAAACTGACTGATGACGTCATAATTTCTATTTTTTTTTAAATTTCTTATTTTTTCAAAATTATAACGCCTACGCTATCACTGATACATAACTCGCCCATACTTGCACAATAAAACTACTATTAAAAAACAAGTTTGAGTGGTTTAACGACAAATATCCAACCTTGAGTACGTTGGATAGAAATTTCCCTGGGTAAATTTGTTTCGACACCTGATCAAATAACGAAACATGATTAAGGAAACATCCCGTTATAAAAATTCCTTATCGGGAGAAAAATCGAGTCAAAAATTAATAAGAAATGGTAACTCGCGTTTTTTAATTTAGCATACAGCGTTTCTGGTTTTATATACAGATTAGATCTCAGGGATCAGCTACCGTAATATTTGACGTAAACATTTCTCCCGCGCACACCATCATTAAAAATTCTTGTTCAGAGATTCTTGTTCAGAAAAAAATTGTACAGTCGGTATTTGCATAGGTATTTGTCATAATGTAAGGTCGGTAGATTTTGCCGAACCAAAGATTTTGCACTCGGCACCATAAACTTACGGTCGGTCAGGTTACGCAAAACAAACAAGATTTTTAGGACAGCCTAATAACTAGACGCCATCGATGCAAGAGGATTTGTGAGCTAATTTAAAGTTGTCCGTTTATTGGAGCTTCCATCAAAATCAACCGAAAATCGTTAGCTTAAAACCTTTAGGGCTGCAAATTACTCTTCAATTAGCATACCATGAAAGACCATGTAGGGCGTATCCATGGTGATTGCACTATTTTGTGCTTATCTGTAAGTGGGCCTATCCGTGGATGAACTTATCTGTGGGTGCTTTTCTTGCGTTAGTAGGGAGACATCTATGGGTGCTTTTCTTGCGTTAGTAGGGAGACATCTATGGGTGCTTTTCTTGCGTTAGTAGGGAAAACAAAGAAAATTATGTATTAGATTACTTGTATTAAATCTCTTATTTTAAAATTTAAACGAAATTGGAATTAGCAAAAATTCTCCACGTGCCTGCTAATTAGAGCAATGTTCATATGGTGCAAAGACTTCAGCTAATTGGAGCTAACCGCCATAGAGCTTTGTCCACTAATTAGAGTGTCCGTTAATTAGAGCGTTGACTGTAATACATGAACATTTCGAAAATCAACAAATATGTTCCTACAGCAGAGGTATTTCCTTTTACAAAAAATTCAATTAAATATTAATGAAAACTACCGTCAATTAACTATCGTATACATCTTGAGATTTTAAAAATTCGATAAATTATAAATCTTAGACAGCAGTCACGAGGTAAGCTGAAAAATTTATTCGAAAGCCAAGAGAAGACATTCCATTGGTATAAGTTGCTGTCGCGCGCCGTGTGACGTCAATGACTACCAATAGAATATCTGGAATATCGGTAGATATCGGTGGAATTCAAGCCTAAAGGATTGAGATAAGCAAATAGACTAGAACCCATCAACTAGTAAAAGAACATCAACACCGTTATACCGTTAACACTTCATCTTGCTATACCATATCAATATCGGTAAACTTGGCTTATGAATTTATGGAACCAGCCTATAACAAAAGTAGTCAAAATTCATACACTTTCAACAAAATCACTTTGAATGTTATAGCTTCACGGTTTCATAAAATGGACAGAGAGAAACTAATTCGTTCCAACCTTAAATGACGATTTCATCCAGTCTTATATACGGTGAGAAGTATACACGTTTTATTGTAAGCATCAGTTAAGCCTCAAAGATTTACTGTTGTAACCCTATTCAGCCTGTGGTATTTTATGATTTAATATACCCTTCGTGTTTCTGATAGGAAGATGCTAGAAACATGAGTGAAAAAACCTTCCTAAAAAAGATCTCTGTTTCTTCTTTTTCTCAGGCTATTAAGCTATACTTAATTTTCAGGGATTTCAGTTTCGTTATGCCTATGATTATGAACTTTATGCTTATAAAGAAAAAGATTGCACAAGACGAATATTTCTGCATATTTTTTTTTTATGTCATCTGAAGTAGGAATTGTATTAAATGTTTGGGAATTTTTAGTAAAAATTGTTTTAGGAAAAAGACAATCACTTTTGATTGGAAAAAAATTAATTCTGTTTTCTGATTCTAGAAGCTTGATAAATATTTATGAAAAATGGGATCAAAATAGCGCGCCAAAATTAACAATTTTATTTCAGATTTAATGTTACTAGGTGCTCAAAAACCGGTTGCCATAGCAGCATCACTTTAGATATCTAATTGAAGTATGAAATCCGCATTACTAATAAAATGTTAGGAAAGGTAAAAAAAGTTCAACTACTACTAGAGATATCCGAAAAAATAACCGGGATATTACGGTATTCGAATAGAACCTTTCATAAAACAATGAAAACGAGGCGTTCATTGTTCAAAGTGAAACTTGTTATAATACAATAACTTCCTTTGTGTGTAGTGATTTAAGTGACTTAAACGAACGCTTCGTTTTCATTGTTTTATGAAAAGGATTATCGGTTAGTTTTCGATGCAGTTTTATAATCATATTAGTCTAAGAAAGAACACAAATTAATTCTAAGACAATTCCGATATGCAAAATAATCCCATTGCCGACTTCTTCATCTCGCTTCGGATTTTTCGAGGTCGGTTTATTTTTGTGATTCTGAATGGAGATTGCGTTGTATTTTTGGATCAGCCTATTATTTGGATCCGATTTATTTTTCGGAATAACGGTTGAGACCCGTATTTTAACGTGAATTTTTGCAATAATACAGTGTAAACCAGCTCTAACAAAATAAACGTTCGATACCTATATCCTCCTTACATTTTTGACTCTAATAAAAAAATGCTTTTGAGGTAGGAAAGTATTATCTAAGAGTAAAAATTTGACTTTCAAGTTTTAGTCTAAAGATGTCGAAAGTGAGCAGTTTTTAGAACTTCTTTTACAGAGCTGAATAAAGTTAGTGAAATGCATTCAAGTTTAATAGGCGTATTATTTGTAGTTCCAAAGGATACAGAAAATCAAACTCTTAACGGGCAATTATGGTCCACCCTTGGGTGAATAGGGTTAAGCACCAACACAAAATTCATACATTTTAATAATCTGCCCCTGGCGCTTATTTGAAAATTTATATAGTAGTGATTGAAACATCAAGCAACAAAAAAGTAAGGTTTTTACCGTATTTTTCGCAAGATTTTACAGCAGTATCAAATCTCATTTGGCATGCCATTAATTCTGTAAAAACACCTGTCAACATGGTATTTCGTGAATATAAGTAATCGTAGAATTGCCAGAGGTCTGCCGTAAGTAAGACATTGATATTGCAAACTATGATATCGCGAAGTTGGCCTTTAACCTAAAAAACAGATATGTGCAAGAACATGCAGAGTGAGCTGGTGTATATAAATTTACAATGAATAAATTAATTTTTTAGGTAAGAAACGAAATATTAAACATTCGCTGCAATTAACTATATTTCTATGAATTGGTAGTCACTAAATTTCCGCACCTTCATGCCTCCCTCCCCCCTCTTCTGTAACCGATGATATTTGGTATCTGGTGTCTGCTTTGAGTTCGAATCCAATCAGAGTCAATTTTATTTTTCGTATCTTATTCTTATTCTTTTACATAGAAATATTTCGTATTACTTTATCTGATACAGAAAGGAAAGGATAGGTGGCATGAGCATGCGAGACGATCTATCTATTTCGTAACGACATCGAAACAGTATGTTCGTATTGATACAAACAGGACGAAACGCAAAGAAAACTTGAACCTAATTCTCAAATAAAGCGACATTTACATGAAGACCGTAGTGAGATCGTGGTTAAAAAAACCCGTAGTAATATCTCGTTATAGCGTAACTCATGTAAACGATTACAAATACAAGATTGAAAGCCATAATGAGATTTTTGTAACTCACTACGGGAAAATCTCACTACCACTTGTTTTGTGAATGGAACATTGAGGTGCAAATAATACCTGTGGGGAAAATATTTTACAATTTTAATCTTGTAGACAAGCAAACGATTCTTCATAATCGAAACTAAACTATGATAGTGGGTGCATTTTTATTCGTCTACCTGACAAAGTTTGTGTCAAAGTAAGGATATAAGTTAAAAGGTTGGCACCCTAACTCTTTCTCGTTAAAAATGAACCAGGAGCTGCGACTTTATATTCCGAATCAACATATCAGCGTTAGCCATTAGGCCACGGTCGCATTCAAGATCGATACTTTCGATTTAGGATCGTTTGACAGAAACGTTAAAAATCGTGTCTTGCTCTAATTATCACTTCTGCTTTTAAATGTTATTAACTTTAGTAAAATTTACTTCTTGCAATCCTTCTGGCTGTAAGGACTCAAAAGCAGCAATTAATATTTGAGGGTGCATAAAAAGAGATTAAGTGACTACGATCCTGGAAAATAATACTGTATTCAACTTAAAGAAAAAGTCTATAATTTTAATTAGCAAACGTATGGAACGAAAATTCGAATTTTTATGCTTATAATGCAGTGAATTTATCTGCACCCTTATTGATATTTATCTTTATCTTGGAGGTGTATTGTTTCCTTCATCAAAATTATGAGTTCTTTTTTTCCGGAAATTGTGATGTCCTTGTATTTTTAGCAGTTTTCCCTCAAAATATAACATGTTGCAATGGTACATTGCGGGGAAACGTCCTTTGGCTGAATAGTTGTCCATTTTAGCAATCTTGTGATAAGTTTTATTAAACTCCAACGCCGGATTGGAAGATTTTTCACAATGTCAGCCCATAACGGTTCTTTTATGTTAATTTTGGTTCATGACATTATCAAAATCCACATAAAAGGCTTACTGTGGGTTGATCTTGTGAAATATTTTCTAATCCTTATAAAAACTGTCCTTAAGCTTGGTTTCCAATAAAGAAGTTTTTGTCACACAACAAAAGTATTGTCGTGCAACAAGTGTTGCAGAGATATATTTTTTTCTATCTCCGCGACAAGCGCACAACTGTTGCACAACAATATCGGAATTTTTTTATCGAAGTTGAGCAACAGTCGCGCAACAAGTGTTGCACAACTTTAAGCTCAACACAATCTCTTTATTGAAAACCAAACTATAGGCGCACTGGGAGGTATCTTATGAGTTGTGTCATTAGCTATTAACGTATAACTTACATAATTTAACCGTGTACGTATTTCCCTAACTTGTGTCACGTGACCATTGATTGTATTTAAACTGACTCTTAATCTTGGTAAGCTGCATGCTGTAAAGAAATAAACAGATTAAAAGGAGACAGTCAGCAGCGTTCTTGCGGTGTTTAGTGTTAGCCCCAAGTCTGTTACTTGTCAATTTGAGGCTTTTAGACAAACCATCACGACATGTTGGAGCAACATAAGCCAATATTTTTTATTTGTTGTTCTGATTGTTGTTTTCGTTTGTTCATCGCTCCAAACATCTGCCAAATAATAATACCATTTCATAAACAATATGTATCTGTAAAGGCTTAGGCAAACCATCACAACATGTTGGCGCGACATGAGCCAACATTGTTGGTCAAACATGCTGCGATGGTTTGACCATCATGTTGTGTCATGTTGTGCCATTCTGTGCCATGTTCGTTCACAGACGCAACATTTCTAGTTAGAATAAGAAATTTGGCGTTATTGAGCCAATATGGTGCAACATTTTATATTGTTACAATGTTGTACCTTATGTTGTGACATGTAGTGATCTTAATGCACCAAATCTATGGAGTTTTTGGTCCAATGTCAATTTCAGTGGAAACTAAAAGCGTAATCCACTAGAAAATCACACCACTGGCACCAAAATTATGAACTACAACATAAAGATATATGCGACCATGATATATAAAATTAATAAAAACAATTTTCAACAATTTATTTGCGTTCTTGCATTTCAACATGCTTTCATAAACTACCTTCTTACTTTCGTCACATGGCTGCCATTATAAATAATAAAAAAATAGAAACAAAAAACTGAAATTTGCAAACGGTAAGAAACAACCATTTGTATACCTTCGTCATGGTTTCACCTCAAACATATTTCAGACATATATGCCGGTCTCGTGGATTTTACTTATTTGGATAAAAAATATTTCTTTAGTTGTCACAGAAACAGAGTACGTTATTTGAACCGTTCATTTTATATCTTTTTTAAGTTATTATGTTTTTAGCAGTAGCTACGTACAGTATTCTAAACTCTCTTCCAATTGTTTTTTTATTACTTGACTTCTTTTTCCACTTTGATAGTCAAAGATGCGACTAAGAAACTTGAGTTCAAATTTTAAGTTTCTTATAAAAAACGGAAGTCTGACTTTTAGAAAATTGCTATGACGTCATCATATTGCAGCCATTTTGCCGTTAAATTTCTCGTGGTGCCAAAAGCTGTCAAATGACCACGTACGATGATAAACCAATAGCAGGAAGTACGATTTTCAGAAAACTGATATGTAAATTTCTCAGAGTGCCACAAAATTTCAAGTGATGAAGAATGAAGGTAGCTACAATTATGTGCAGAAATGTTTGAGACAAATTTCGTTTTCAATTTAGACAAAAAAAACCTTAAATTTTGATTAGCAAGACGAACGACACAAAGATTAGAATTGCTCTAAGAGCCTGAGCACTAAGTTGCTAGAAACAACATAATTTGTCGAGTTGGAAAAAAATCTAAGACCCTAAGCCCTTAAGTCTACTTGATAAATCTCAAGTCTACTCGATAAATCTCTTGGTTATTCCAGACGTCATTGTAATTAGTTATGTTTTACTTGTAGTTTGTATTTTACGTCATTCGTAAAACTTCTCAAAATTACGCACATGATTGTAGATCTCCTACCGGAAGCACGATTTTCAGAAAGTTACTACGACGAGGCACTATGGCGCCATTATGTCTTCAAATTTCTCATGGTGTCACAAGCAGTCAAGTGACCAAGTATGAAGTTGAACCAATAAAAGGAAATACGCAAAAATCTATCCACACGCAGTTAGCCGTTCACGTAATATCCCATATGTGCGTTGAACTTCAAAAAAGTATCTTACAACAATTCGCACTCTCCTTCATCGAGGTGTTATTTAAAAACGAAAGACTGGTCTTACAGATAGATATTATATTGTGAATTGTTATTTTAGCAGATGTTGGGAGTGAAACGAAAACAACAATCCATTATGCACAAATCAAAACATGTTGGCCCATGTTGCGTCAATATGTAGCTATGGTTTACCTTAAAGGCGAACCATCACAACATGTTGACGCAACATGAGCCAATATTTATTGAATTGTTGCATGATTGTTACTCCTAACATTCAAAACACTAGTTATCTGTATAACAATAAGCCTTTTGTTTTTTTCCACCGAAATCAACATATTTAAAGCATAATTAGAACAAAAACTCGATAAGTTTTTTGCATCAAGCGAACAAACGATCACAACATGACACAACGTAATGTACAACATAGCAACAATAGAAAATGTTGTGTCATATTGGCTCAAAGACGCATGATTTCATATTCAAACCCCAACATAATACAACATTACACAACGTGTTGGTCAAACCATCGCAACATTTTAAACCAACAATGTTGACTCATGTTACGCCAACATGTTGCGATGGTTTGCCCAGCATCCTGTGTAGAGAAAATAATTATTTTATTGTAAGTTGGAAGAATCATGAACAGCAGGAAAGTGCTAGATATGTCTCCATATATATACTTTAGAAAATAGTAATGGTGGTTATTTCTTTGTTTTTTCTATAGAAAACATGGTATTTTAAGCATCAGTCAGATGATTTTCTTTGTTTTTTAGCCCATTTCTCGATAACCCGAACTCTCGCTATCTCGAACTTTTTTGTCGGTTCCCTCAGAGTTTGAGATATGAGAGTGTACTGTATGTGTTGTATATTGGTATACATTGTAGCTACCTTAAGTGCAGCTCGCGTAGCACTCTTTTCCCGGAGATATTCGTGCGTTTTTGCAAAGCGGGCAGCGCGATTTTACCTGCACATAAAATGAATGGGAATTCCAGTATCGGTTTTGATTGACGTTTACCCATTCTGTCAATTATCTTATTAACAACTTTATAAACAATAGAATCGAGTAAGATGAAATAAATAAAATTAAAAATTCATCTCCGTTCTGATTTGACCTTATTTCATTAGAAGACGAATACGTATTCGAATATCTTCGCATTATGTATTGACATTGACGTTGATATGACAATTTCTACCAATGGAATGTCTTCTTTTGCCTTACGCGCGAAATTTTCCGCCTAATGGAAACCAACCTTTATCGATCATACGCATCGCATTCAATAGTCTGTTGAAGTTGATTTACACTAGGCAAAAAATTCGCTGCTCAAGCCAAACGATGACATTAAAATGGTAGAACTTCTACAAATGGAGTATCTTACAATCGCAAAGTTGTTTCTGAATATCTTTAGTCCAGTAGTTCATTGTGTGAACAGCGGCATCAATTTGAGATTGTTGTATATTGAAGTATGGCAAATCAGGAGCCGCGATTCTGAATTGAGGAGCCAAAGTGCAGTTACATCTCTTTTTAATTGGACAAGTGACTATGAAATACAAGTACAAATAAAACGTTAGACCAACAAAATAAAATGCTATTCGAGAAAAAAGTCAATTTATTACCAGAATATAATGCGTGAAAAATTCGTCGCTTTCAACCAATGTAATGGCTCCATTTAGAATTCACCATTATTTTCTTTGATCTCGCAAAACAAGAGCAGTATAGCCAATTAGAATACATTATTTATGCAGACACTACAGTTTTTGTTTACATTGCCAAACGAACTTCCATATTAGTAGAAAGTCTTTTGTCCTATTCTCACTGCAAAAGGATGAATGGAAACTTGTCAGCTTAGCGAAAACTTGTTATAAAGCAATACAAAGAAGATCAGTAAAAACTATTATACCAAGGACAGCACAAAACAGGTAAGATTACTGAATACGAACGCGTTTAACTACGCACATTTGAACAGTGTATTATCAGATGTATATGGCAAAATGCCACAGACAAGGAGCTATATGTGTACGTATTCAGTAGTCATTTCCGCAGTAAAATATTAGAACCAAGAATTGCTAGATGAAAATTGAAAAATACTTACGGCTATAACAAGCTGGCAGATGACAACATAGATCATCTTGTACAGTTTGCACAATGGCACAAGAACCAGTGCACGATCTTAATCGATACCTTGTAGGTGCTGGGTGACCAGGTGCTTGACAAGTTGCTGAACATTCGGTATAGGCTGACCATTCTCCTATTACCACTATAAAGGACAGAAATAGATCATCAGAAATCGCTGTAACTTTATGGTGAACAAGAAGACATTACTTAATACGCGCTTTATCTAATTCTAATACTGATTCGCGCATGTATAGGGTAAAGACTGGTTTCCGTTGGCATAAACTAACATCACACGACATGTAAATGTCTTCTTTTAGATTTTACACGAAATATTTCAGTTAATGGAAACCAAACTTAACCCTATATTTGCTAGGGGAAGGGGGGGGGGGGGCGGATCCTCCCTACCCCATTCTTTACAGTAACTTCCAAACCAAGAAAACGATGGTGCTGAAACTTAAGCAGCATACCTCCAGTAGATTAAAAGATATGGGTCATAAGTAGGAAGTGGGAAAGCCTATGTAAAAATCGATATCATTATTTTACCATAACTTGTGTTACGCTAATGCTACGAAACTTGATGAAGTTACTTAGAATGACAAAATAAGTATTCATTTGATTTTTTTTTAATGAGATCACCAATGTTTCTTTGTAAAACATTGAAACCAATTCGAAATTGGTCCTGGGTCTTGGTCTTAGGTCTTGGTCCTAGGTCCTGGTTCCTCCCGTATGGTCCTGGGTCCCCTTTTTTTGGTATGCCCTCTAAGAACTGATGTGTACACCAAACGAGTTATATTCTTCTTGTGTTATGTTATTATTCTTTATATTCCTATGTTTACGTTCCACATCTTTTTTATTATAAACCCGTGTTAATACTATAGCTTGTAAAAAGTTGTACTACTTCTACTATTCCATATTCGAATCCTCTGTTTTAGATCAGTATACATTTTATACTTTTGTTTATTTAATAAGTTGCTCTCCTGCAAGGCGGCATCAAGGCCACTACTTGGTAGAGAGCTACAATAGAAGAACGCTATTTACAAAGATGAGAATTAGCATTACACTTAAATATTTGGAGATCATAGGAAGGTGGAAAGCAAGATAATAGTAAAGAATTCCACAATTCAGATGTGCGAGGAAAGATACTAGTCGTATAGAAATCTTTGTGGCAAAAAACTGACTGCACAGTAAAATTATTAGAATATCTAGTCTCATAAATAATAGATTTTGGAGCAAGGTTCAGAGATTTTAGAAGAGATAAAGAGTCTAAATTTGATGAAAGGTCAGGTCCAAAAAAATAATCCGGTCCCGTAGATAAAAATGAACAGCCGAGGCGGCAAATATAACAGCAGTATTTACTATGAGGAGGAACGGTAACCTTGTATAGAGAGAAAGTTCCATGCTCGATAGCCAGAACCAACTTTCATAGCTGCAGTCCACTCAATATAGGTAGCTATTCCAGGATAAGTCATTTAAAAAGGTTCGACCGAGAAGACGAAAATGCAATCTCGTCTCCAGCACCTTTTGACTTTTTTTTTATTTTTCTCCGAGAAAAATCAAAAAAAAATCAAAAGGTGCTGGGGGACGAGCTTGACGAAAATGGTTATTCACAGGAAGTTTAACTCCATTCATGACAACGGATGGCAGAAAAGGTTTCTTAAATATATTAATTAAAACACGTTTAGTTTTGGAAGCATTAGTGGTAACAAGCCATTTATTGCGCCATTCAACAACAGTACGTAGATCAACCTCAAACGTAGCAGCAATTTCAACCTCGCCAAAACATCATTGGTCTTGCTCAAACATGAATCTACTGTTGTGTCATCAGCATAGGTAGCCAATCTGCTCTGGATGTTGTAGGGAAGGTCGTTAATAAAGATAAGAAAAAGTGTAGGACTATGGACCGAGCCTTTGGGAACACCAGTGTTAATAGAGTAGCTATTAGAAGATTGACTACCGATGACAACCCTTACGTTTTTACGATCTGAGAGAGAAGACTTATTCATCTCCATTAAGAGGCCATAAGCATTGAGCTTATGTAGAAGACCAGAATGCCATACCTTATCAAAAGCCTTGGATATATCCAGAGCAATTGCTCTAGATTCCCCGCAGTTGATCTACAGAACGAAATACATAGTAAAATTATGAAGACAGATTGAGAAAATCCAGATGATCAACCAACGATCTGTTAAATAGAAATTTGAAAACTTGTGGTGTCGGATCTCTTACCAGAATTTTTGAAAACAGGAATGATAGAGGAATATTTTCAGTTAGAGGGATAACAAGACTCAGCAACACACTTGAATAAAATTTGAGAAGATTTGGAGAAAGTTTAGGAGATCACTCCTGAAGAACGATAACAGGAATATCGTCATGACCAGTGGCTTTTGATGGATCAAACCCAGCAATCACAACAGCAACCTTTTTAGAAGAAATAACAATGTTATCAGGATGTGAGTTTGTTCTAAGCGGAAAGTCAGGCAGATAATGCCCGTAATTATTAAGAGTTATTGCCACATAGCTTCGAACTTTGCATAATGTAGTAGTGGTTTCCCGATTTATTCTATGTATAACTCAGCTTCAGCTTATATAATTAGTCTTTATTTTACACCTGTCTATGACTCATTTCCATTTAATCAGTGTAAATCAGTCGGAAACTTAGCAAGAAACTTTTGCTACTAAAAGTTGAAACTTTAACTACGAATGCCTGTGCTTGGTTTCTCATAAATATACACTTGTAGTATATATATTTTTCAAGATTTGAACCTCTGTTCCTGAAAAGAGTGATTTTATAGGTGTAACCTTTTGAAACAAACATGACTAGTTTTTTTTTCTTCTCTTCTTGTTTTTCTTAGCAAACCATACCATCTGAGCAAAACCTTATTCGGAGTCCACAGTATTGACACTAGAACAACTTCTTCGATGTTGTTTTAGCATCTTTACTGCGAGAACGTGATTTTCCCCACTGGTAAGCACGTTTGAA
>JAULBZ010004954.1:0-10408 GCA_032360805.1 Neoturris breviconis | reverse complement strand
GCATGTTTGAAGAACAAGTAATCACTGTAGAGAGATAGTTATTGAGGATACTGTAGCTTTTGGATTTATAAACTGAAACTATGCTCAATGATCACTGTGTGTCTAAATATAAACAAACTAGTAGTAGTAATCCCAGAAACATTGTTTGTTATAAAACATATTATTAGAAAATGGAACTTGCAAATTATACTCTCTGTCATTGATAATATAGTGTTGTACTTTGCGCCATGAATTCATCATTCTATTGATTGGTAAAATGAGTACCAGTATGCTAATTTGATCTGAGGAATCAAATAAATTGTTCAAGAGTTTGTCATGTTCAATTTTTGTATAAAGGGTACTTGCATTATTTTTCTCATTTATTTTATCCAGTTTTTGAAATATTATCGGAAATAAATTATTTACAACAAAACTTGAAATAACAGCCGGTCATCACTGTAAAAGAGAGATTTTTCAGAATATTTTCAATTCTGAAAAATCTCTCCTCCACAGTGATGACCGGCTGTTATTTCAAGCCCTGTACAACCCAAAATGTTTTGTAGCTGAAGTAAAAAGTACTCATTAAAGTTTTGTATTTGATCAATAATAAGTTTAAAAGCTCTGGACACGCCCTTGGAGATTCGATGTTATTCGATGTTATGTTTAGTTTTTCTTGTGCTCAGTTTGGCAAGCTACTTTCATACCATACCTTTGATTGAGCAATGCTCTATAATCACTTCTCCATTGTGATTATTTGCTCTTATTTCAAATACTGTATGTCCTCAAATTAAATTCTGTATCTAAAATTTCTTCTTGCTATGTCCTACTTCGTCGTCTAAATTTTATACTTCAAAATACTCACCGTTGCAAACATTGCAAAAAAAATATATAATTCTGACTTGTGGGAAACAAGCTTCACTTATAACTCTGAATTTTTTTATTTTTATATTGGTTACAGACAGATAAAACGATGACTGAACTTGAAATTGAAGCCAACCTCTCACTTAAAGCCGAATGGGACACAATACAAGAATCAGGAAAGAAACTTGTTCCACTGTATGGCCCGGGTTATACTGGAATGGTCAATTTGGGAAACAGGTTCAGTGTCAATCTTCTTGATTTCCCATCTTTTGTTCTATTGACATCACTTGTGGAGGGGCATTTTTAGTATAGTTTTCAGCATCAATGCTGAAGATATACTAAAAAAACACTCCCCCACAGGTAATGTCCAGCAGTTATATTCAGGCTTGAATGAAATTTTACAAAAATAGGTACTGAGTCAATGATTTTGAAAGTGATTAACTTCTTCACAAGGCAGAAGGTAGAAGCTAATTCTGATGGAATTTAACACTCTTCTTTGCAGATTCTATTTAAATCTGCTAAATTTTGTGGGTCTCGTCAGTGGGTTTATATCATATCTTTGTGACTACAACTTCATCTTGTGGGTCTAATATTTCATTAGTCGAATTACCAGTAACTAATCACTGTGTATAATCACTGTGGGGGAGGGATTTTTGAGCATAGCTCAGTCTTTGTAGCCTGAAGTTATTCTCAAAAATTACTCCTTCACAGTGATTATTTGCTCTTATTTTGACCACTGTATTATTACTTATTTGAATTATTGGAAGCAAGTACACTTTATTTGCAACAACTTGTTCAAGGTCAGCAGTAAAGATTCTAGAACAATGCCGAGGACGTTGTTATAGCATTTTTAATGTGGAATTTGTACAATTTTTTGCCCACTGGGAAGTAATTATTAAGTATATGTAAATAACTGTCGGAGGAATATTTTTTCAATACAGTTTTTAGCATCAAGGCTGAAAGTTGTACTCAAATAACACTTCTCCGTCCGGTGATGTATAACACTTATTTTGATCTGTGGGGAAGAGAACTTCAAAGTGAACTACCTTTCAATTGGTTCCCTCAGTATGAAGAAACCAATTAGTTTGTTGTCATATATAACTTTTTCACTATATTGACCTATTTTAACCTCTACAATATATAGGTGAAAAGGATCTTCTTTGTCTTATTTCAATTAGAAGTTCAAATAGTTAATTAATTAATTTATTAATGACTCGAAAATTTCCAAGCTTAGACTGTGAATGGTTTACTTTTTTTTCTTTAGCTGCTATATGAATTCTGTCATGCAAGTTTTGTTTTCAATGGAAGAATTTAAAAATAAGTATGCGGAGAAAGCTGACTATATATTCAGCACATCAACGAAAGATCCTCGTCTCGACTTTAATGTCCAAATGGCAAAACTTGGTTCTGGTCTTTTATCTGGCCATTATTCGAAACAACCTTCAACTGAAATGCAAGAAGCATTGGTAAGTTATTCTGCTAAAAGTTTTTCAAAATCTAAAATATCCTAGGGGGATATTGAATGCGTAGAATAAATCTGTAGCAAAACTATTTTTTCCAGACTATACCTAATTCATTTCTCAAAATTCACTATGGAAATCACTTGTAGAGAAGTACATTTGAACATAATGAATTTCAAGGACTGCAATGCAACTAGACTTATGCGTGCTCATAGGAAAATACAGAGTTTTAAATTATTGTATACAGTGCTCAAAATAGGAGCAAATAAGCACTGAGGAGGAGCAATTATCTTTTAGTATTTGTTTCAGGCTGCAAATCCTGAATCTGTGCTTACTGAGCACTAGTATTTCAACATAGAATTTCTAAAAGATTCTATAAATATGAATGGTTGAAATAACAGTATTTGCTTTTACCACTTAATAAATCCAGTGGGCAAAAACATGTTCAAAGTTTGCATTGATGTTGTTCTAGTGTCTTTTCTGCTGACTTTGATCAAGTTTTTTCCCACTGGGTATTAGATTATCTTTGAAAGAATATATACGTTTTGTATGGTAAATATTTTCATGAATTAATATTTGCAGGTGGTTTTTCTCACAAGAATGAAAATTGATTTGGCATGCTTTTGTTTTCAACTTTCATATTGTCTATTGGGGAGATCAAATATAGTTTAACAAAGCATTTGTTGATTTTAAACATATCTTTCTATCCGAATCTCAAAGTATGTTAAGAATGATTATTTTTAATTTTAAAATAGAAAAATTTAACTAATAAAAGGCTTGTTTTTCTTCATGGTCGAAGGGAGGAAAAAATGTTTTTGGCGCTAAAATATATCTTGTTGATGTTGTTGGCTATTTGTTTTGGTGATGCGCAGCAGCAGCAACCTTCAGTTTTGTTGCATACTGTCTATTGGGAGATCGAACCATTTATATTCAAGAAAAATGGTACATTAACCGGAATGATTCCACATATATTTGAAAATTCTAAATTCTATTGTTCTGATGAACTTCCAAATGGCACCACTCCTTTTAATTTTACGAAAGAATTAAAATCACGAAAATTGTTCATGGATTGGCTTTCATTTAACGCAACCAATGTGACTGGATTATCTGGAATTGATGCATCGAAAGTATCTTTTATTCCATATCTTGCAAACAATTATTTCAGTAAAGATGAACTTAAGGAGAAAAAACTGGTTTGGGCTGAACTTTTTAAATCAAAGGAAATAGCAGTTATCATGCAACAGAAAAAGATTACCTTGGGTCAAAAGTTAATAACTGGAATTTTAGGTGCCAGTCCCATTTTTGTAACGACTTTCTTGTTAGTTTTTATAGTCGGTATGCTAATTTGGCTAATTGAACAATTCCACAACCCAAATTTCAGTAAGTTTTTCATAAGAGGTGCATGTACTGGACTTTGGTGGAGTTTCGTAACTATGACAACAGTTGGTTATGGCGACATAACACCTCGATCATTTGTTGGAAGGTTTGTCGGAATTTTTTGGATGTTTTTTGGACTAGTAATTTCAAGTGTCATCACTGCTACTTTAAGTGACAGTGTAACGGGAATCGCAGGGTTAGATATATATCAGGCAAAGCTGGCAGTGTTGAAGAATTCAACAGAAGCTACAGTCGCTAAACTGGATTATCAGGCTGAGTTAAAAGTTGCTGATTCATACCATGGGGTGCTTGAGTTACTACGTGAAGGTAAAGCCGATGCTGCATTGATAAATGGAGATGTAGCAGCATGGCTTCAAGATGATATACGTGCAGAAAAACCTCGATTGCATATTGTATATACTATACAAAAGGACACCTCAGTTGGTATGCTGTTTGCCAGCAATGATGCACTTCTAAACTTCTTTCAATGTACTGTGGATGTGAATAAAAAAGGATTAATATTTGATGGAGCAATTAGCGATTTTCGTAGATTTATCCGAACAAACTCATTATATTATGACTCTACAGAATATATATTTTCATCGGGTGATAACTTTGAACAAACAATCTTAAGGTCTTGTAGTGCATTATTTTTGATTATGATTATACTTGGCATAGCATACGAAATATATCAACGCGCTTGTCTTGTACGTCAATATTCAACCGATAACAATAAAAATGATGACTCTATTTTAAATAATCCAGTCAGTTTAGATATAAAGTTTGATATGTTGCATAATGAACTTAAACTGATGCGTCGTGAACTTAATACCATAAAAAATCGAATGTCAATGGAAAGATTTGAGGAATTTGATGGGATTGATAATAAATATTTAAAACATAAATAAAAGAACCACAATGAGTAATCCCTCTGCGTTCTATGCAAGTATTTACAACAAGATTGAAAGACGAAAAGTATAAACAATAATAAGTTTATTTTTTATAATGTGAGGAAAGAAGAAAACAGACAAAAAATCAGGTTTTTTATATTTTTGGATAAGAAAACTCCTACAAACTTTACGTACAAACTTTTATTTATTTTATTTATTTAATTAGAAGTTTATTTAATTTTTAAAAGGATTTTGTGTTGAATGAATATGGTCTTAAAATGAAAAAACTGAAGTCATAAATCTGTAAAGCCTGAATTAAATGCTCCTAAAATCACTCCACTGACCTTGGGTGCATTAATTTAAGTGAGTACTAATTTTGGCGGACACAAAATATTTGTGAATATTTAGCATGGACAAATTTTCGCAGATGTTCAAATTTATCTTTGCAGAGAAATTTTTCCAAATTCAATGGGAATGGGAAGGGATAATGAAGAAAAAAGATTATTTTCGTCATGTTGTTCATCATCTCCACCATCATCTAGCGCTACCTCATATTTAGAGTTGGAATCATGATGCCGTTCATTCACCAATGGATACTCGGATTACTTCTATTCTGAACCATATAACGAAGAAATTCTGGGAATCTTTGTTTTCATCCAAGATACTCAAGAAAAAGACACCACAAAAGTTCATCAAGTTGGTCAATTAGACTAAAATAAAAATAAACAAAAAGTAGACAAAATTTAAGTGAATTCACATGGTATGATGATGAATTCACATGGAAAGCAATGACAAAAAATAGTCATTTGTATCGATTAAGATTTAAAAATATAGCAGTTAGGAGTTTATATTTTACCACATTTTGCGTGGATTTATCTTTGTGGACATTAAAATTATGGGGTTTTTGTTGGGATTAATTTTCATGAACAATCAAATTACTGATTTTTCGCGCGGAGAAATCTTCGTGGAAAATTGCAAAAGCCGCAAGGATTAATATTACCTATTAAGATGTGTATGGTAGGTCATAATATACAAAAATAGACCCATTATGCAATTAGTCACTTTCCTGATTCAGTGTATTCTTGTGGTGTTCTTGTTCATAATATTTTGAAAGGAATTTAAAGATTGTCAACAGAAGACCACCCTCTGATACCATTGTTAACTAGTTTCTTACCTATTCGATATATGTTAAAGGCTTCACCAGTCTCTATTCTATTATACTGGTTACTATAAGATAAAGGATATAACACAAGATTAATAACATTAACATTGCACCTGCTCTGACTATTTCAGAGTCATAGAACAGAAATTAAAATTTCAAGAACACTATATTTTGTAAAATAATCAATATAATAATAAAACACAACTAAGCTTTAATCTTCTACTGTAGTAAAGAAAGTTTCGACAATTTTAGAACATCAAGCAACTTGTTTGGAGATGCTCCTATTTTCGTCAAACAATCAGCCAATTGCTGTTTTCCATCAACTCATTTCACTATAATCTCTTCCTCTTCTACCATCGGTCGTAATCTAGCAATGTCAACTCAAAGTCTCATATCTTTGGTGACATTGGTTGTCTTCAAAGTGTCGAATAAAGATTTATTATTAGTGAAACAAGTAATTTTTGGTAATTTCTGTAACCTGTGAGTCTCTATGATTATAGAATCAAACAGGTAACTTGCATCTGCTCCTTCACACAAAGCCAATGTTTCAGATGCGATTGGACTTTTCGTTACTCGTTGCAATTTTTTTTTCATATATTGGAGTAAACTTCACTTTACCAAGCAATAAAATTATGTATGCACCTTGTGATGATCCGCGTTTCAAACTAGCGTGGGTAGTATCAGTAAAACAAACAATCTCACAATTCTTCATATTCTCAATTCTCAAGATGATAATTCTTATATGGTTGCTTTTTAGTTGTCACGTTTATCATACAATTTATAGACAAATCTATTGTCAACAATAGAAATATCAAGATATAAGAACATTGCATGATTGCCTTGGTGTTCTATTTTCAATTCCATTTCAGGTGGATATTATCTCCTTGATATATTTTCTAAAATCTCGCACATAAATCATCAATGAAGCGCATAACACCATGATATTTGAAACCACGAGAAAAATAAGTTTGCCCAAAAAGGGGCTGGATCAATACCCAGGTATATATACCAATGTTTTGAATAAATACAATGTTGCCAACTATAAAATAACATTTAGAAATGAGGTGTTCAACTGTGGTCTTAAGGCGTTCTCGTGTAAAGAAACGCTTGTCAGCACTTTTGACTCAAACTAACAATCATATAAATAAGTGTCAGTTACACGAGGCCACTGCTTATGCATTTGCTTTGCTATTATACATTTGCACTAGTATAGGCATATGCATGTATTACAATATCTATATGTTATATATGTATGACATATACATGGGCTATTATATGCATATATTACATATATCATGCATTCCATGACAACTGGGACATATCTTAAAAAAAAACCTCTATGTCATATATTTAATGCCTTCTTTTTGCCATCTACAATATAATAATACCTTGTCCCCAATAGAATTTGAAAACTCCCACAATTTCTTTGTAACTGAAAGTCCCCCATAGGTTTGGGAAAGAAATCTATGCTAGATGTATATAGACTAGATTTACCCTATAAATAGGTTTATGGATATAGGCTAGGATGCTATACTCATGTGCTGTATGCATAAGTAGAAATACATAGGCAGTGCATAGAACATACAATATGCAAGGTTATACGCTTTTAGAAATATCTTAAAGAAGTCTTTAAATATTTAACTAATTATACAGATTTGTTTATATTAATGTTGCAATTTAAAAGTAAAGAAACACTAGACAATAGCAGAGTACAATAGAAGAATATATCCTTTGAAATAATACCTTTCATTTATTAAAATAATTCCTGTACTTTATTTCCCATTACATTTCTAATTCATATGGAGAATAATTAATTTTATAGTCATTAACTTTATAACATAAAACGATGTAATACAATTTTAAGACAATTACTTGACTTACTTGACTTAACTGCATAGTCCATTAAAGAACCCTCGCCAAACTTTTTTTCACATAATCTTTCCAGCGGTTCCTGTCTTTTGAATTTCTTTCTGCTGTAAACAAAGGTTGGTTGGTGTCTTTTCTGATTTGATCTTTCCAGCGCAAAGGGGGGCGTCCTCTAGGTCTTGAATTTTTATAATCAGATTTATAAGACAGGTATACATAACTTTGGGATTCTTGCCGATCTACATAGCCAAACCATTTTAACCTTTTCTTTTTGAGGATGTCAATTATACAACTTGAGATATTTAGACTTTTTCTTATGTTATCCATTCTGATGTGGTTAAGTCAACTTACTCCAGTCATAGCTCTGAGATAGTCATTTTCAAATACTAACAACTTTCTACAGTCTTCTTTTTTGAGACTCCATTTTTCTCCAGCATAGATGGTGATTGGTACGATTAGTGCATAGTAGAGGCGTACCATAATTGCTTTTGTTAGGACTTTTCTATTAAAGATTTTCTTTATCAGTCTACCAAATGCTGATGATGCCAGTGCAATTCTTTTTTTACGTCTGATGTAGATCCTGGTACATTGTTTTCATCCACATTAATATCATCTGTTTCTAATGATATGATTTTGCACTTCTTGGAGTTTATTTTCATTCCTCATTTAGCACAGGCCTTTTCCAGCTTCAGCTTGTCAAAAACTGCTGCTTATGCTGTCTGATGAGAGTTAGTCATTCATTTGGAATGTTTTTTGAAGAGAAAGAAGCTCACCATAACAAATTCAAGAAATATATTAAACATAGTAGGTGATAGAAGACACCCCTGTCTGACTTTAATCTTTTAAACTAAAAACCACTCAAAATATTATTGTCTATTATACTGCACATTCTGTTTTATTATACATGTATTCAATAATGTCGACAAGTGTAGAGCTTATTCCAATAGCTTTCATCATTTTCCATAGTGCTTTTCTCCATTGTGTCGAAGGCTGATTTGAAATCAATGAAATGGAAGTGAAGTGGAACCTTTATTTCTCTTGACTTTTCCATAATTTCCATAAATATAGGATCTTACAGGATCTTACAGGATCATAAGATCCTATAAGATCTTGTTATTAAGATCCTGTATAATCTTATAGAATCTTAAAATGAATCTTGCAGGATCTTGATGTAAGATCCTATAAGATCCTGTTAGGATTTTTACCAGGGTCGCCACAAATGCTGGTACCCAATTTCCAAATGGTACCACTTCGGGAACATCATGGTCTATTAAGAAAAGCGGGATGCCGCCACCGACGCAAAGTGATTGCAATAGGCTATCCAAACTTTGTTTGGTGTGCTATAAATGAAGTTTCTTGCAGGTATCATAATATCTTGCACGTGCTTGTAGCAAAAAGAGAAAGAAAAAAACACCATCCTACTGTCATAACACATAACAGATATACTACCAGCTATATACTGTCACGTCTGTACGTACACATACACAGAAGATGCTAAACATACAAGACGCGTCGATGCGAGCAACTCTCCACAAACACGAGAAAACACTAATACATGGCGCAATGAGTTTAAGAAAAATTAAATGGAACCACATACTGTATAGGCATGATTGCATGCATGATATGAACAGTATACCACATCAGTACATCAGTCGCCAGTACATGCTTCCTTGTTTTGTTTCTTCTATTTGTATTTTTATGTTTTTGTGGGGTTTTTTCGGGTGCCGTAGAATTGTCTCAAATAAGAGGAAAGGAGCCAGTTTACATATATAACCTGCACTCCCTCCGCACCACTGATGCTGGGTTTTTTGCGCAGGCGCGTAAAAGGCTCTGTGCAGGAGAGTGTAGCCTCCATCTTCGTCTGTTTAGATCTGGCTAGTTTACATATTTTAGCCAGTTTTACATAGTCCGTTGGGCAAACCCTCATTGGTTTAACGGCGTTGAGTAAATCCACCGTCCCCCCACCGTCCATTGTACCACCGTCCGTGAGCGCCACCGTCTGAAGTGATATTTTACAGACCAGATTTTTCAGATTTTTTTTAAAAATTAAAAAATTTATTTTGCAGACCAAAAAAAAAGAATTCTTGGTTATGACTTATGTTATTATATGTTTATGGTAAGGACGGTTATAGTTTGACTTGGTTGTGGTAATGCGGTTATATTGTTATGTTATGGGTTAAATGTTTATGGCATGATTTAGGTCTTATAGGTTTATGGCTTGATTTTAGTTATGGTTTATGCTTTAGATATGATTTATAGGTTTATAGATTAATGATATGTTTATGGATTGGTATTGGTAATGGCTTTTGGTTTATAGGTTCTTGGCACAAGGAATGAACGGTTATAGTTTAGTATGCTTATGGATATATTAAAAGGCAATATCTGGAGAAAATATCTAAAAAGAGGTTTATCTCAGAGGTTGATCTCAGAGGTTAATCTCAGAGGTTTATCTCAGAGGTCTATCCGAGTAGACTTGAGACTTAGGGCTTAGGATCTTGGGTCTTTTTGAAAACTAGACAAATTTTGTTGCTGGTACCCAAGCTTTTGGAACAAATTCGGAATTTCGCACCATTCTTCTTGTTGAAATTTCGAAAAAAAAATTAAAATATTTCACTTTGTCCACAGTATATTTGGCCAAGATTGTAGGTACTTTTCAGCGTCATCGCTGTCGTGGTTCAGAAGTTACTATTACAATGTGGTAGAGGGGGGGGGGGTGAATCCGCCCTCCCTCAGCATATATAGGCAACCTCGTTCCCAGGGCTTCTTCTCTCTTGACGTTTAACGCTAAACGTCAAGAGAGAAGAAGCCCTGGG
>JAULBZ010004953.1:0-14021 GCA_032360805.1 Neoturris breviconis | reverse complement strand
TGGCTGCCACACAGTTAGCATAGAAAATACAAAACTTTAATCACTCGTGTCTCCACTAATAGTTGTCTTTAAAGAATAAAATTTTCAGAATGTGTTACTGACATTGCAAGCTTTCATGTTAATTATTTGGAATTTTGACCAAAATAGGGTGATTATGTGACTTTAATTGGAGAGTTTCACTTTTATAGCTTCTAGTACCAGCGATAAAAAGATTACTCGCTTCATATTTGACTCCATATCTATTTAGTCTTTTCAGAGATTTTCGCTGTGTAGTATAAGTCTATTCACAATAGGTTTGTTAAGCTTGTCATCGTAATAGTAACAATTACAAGTGTGTCGTCAGTATGATAGAATGTCAAAAATATGTTTGTTAAAAAAAATGATCATTAATGTTACATAATTAGACTCCTATATTGTTATGGTTAAACACTGATTCGGTGTTCGGATAAATTTTGGTTTGTATTTTAATTGTTTATTATATTCATTTTTAGATGTATACTGTATCTTAGTTTTTTGTAAACAAAACTTAATTTCTTTACTTTAAGTTTTACATTTCGAACTGTCTTGTTTGTTTATCTGTTATTTCCCAATTCCAGGAACAATAATCAAAATGATTATCAAATGTGAGCCTTTGTTCTATAAATAAAGCTGAAATTGATTATTATTGTTTTTTTTATTATAGTTGTTCAAGCTATTGATCACTGAAATGTAATAATATGACATGGCTTACGACGTTCTACCTGCGAGCATTTGTTGTGTTTCTTCAACTAGCTTTTATTTATTCAGGTAAACCATTAGAGATTCAATTTTGTTGAAATTAGTCTAATATAAAATACACTTTTTTTTATAAGCAACTAAGGTCAAAGTCTCAGTACTAACAGTTGCTTAGGATAACCCAAAATGTCAGTACTAAACGTTGCTTAACAGTATAGCTAAATGTATCGAAATATATTCGCTTGAAAAGAAGATAACAGAAAGGACTGGTTCTGGCAATTTATTTATATAAAAAAACCCATAAATATCTGACATACAAATGAAAAATCTTTTAAAATTAATATCTTACATTTTACGAAGTTGCTTTAGTGCTTTTCATTGTAGATACAGATTTGAACGTGGTTCAATCACCAGCTCCTGATGATTAGAAGGGTTAACTGAATCAGTTTTTTGCTGCATGGATTGTGTTTTGGGTATCAGCTGGTTATTCTAGTGGGGTGTAATCATATTATTATTCATGTTCAATTTTCAGTTGTATCTATGATCATAAAATAATGCTTTTTTATTATAGATGAACATGGGCCCATGCCGGGCTTCAAACAGCAACCTGCAGACACTATAGTACGCTCACAGAATCAGACAATTTTATGTGATGCTAAAGGAGAAAAACCATTAAAAATTTCTTGGCTTAAAAATGAACATATATTAAACTTAAAGCAACTTAACTATTTATCTATATCAACTGAAGGATCTCTCAATATATTTAATACAGAAAGGTCACGTGACGAAGGAAGTTATCGTTGCGTAATCGAAAATAAATACGGACGTATTATAAGTCAAATTGCGAAGCTCTCATTTCCATGTAAGTATTATAGTCGTTAAAAAGTCAGCCTGTTCCATAAACTGAACGTCTGGTGGAGAACACTAGGTGTTGATATCAATTATTGCCAAGCTTGAGAAGAACTGTCATCAGTTCTTTTCAGGCTTGATTGTTATTTCTTGATATCTGGAAAGCTCTATCATAGTTTATACGTCATAGTTACGTCATCACCATCTGCAATAACCACAACCACGTATTATTTTAGATATGAATGAATTTACCGTTCATGATACACGTGTTACAGTAAAAGAAGGAGAGAAAGCTTATCTTGCATGTCACGCACCTAATTCATATCCCGATAGGACCATATACTGGTCAAAGCGAAAATCGACTGGTAGTTTTCCATTACAATTAGAAGATAATTCACATTTTACCACAAGCGAGGGCGGTAATTTATATTTTTCATATACAGACAATACCGATCTCGGTGTATATGACTGCAGTGTAGAGAATATTTACTTAAGACAAATTCTAAAAAGAACTGTTGTGTTATCCATAACCAAGCGTAAGTAAATTTCATATAGTTTATAATTGAATCCATCAATTTCCTTACCCAGCGGTTGAAGAATCTATTGAAAGTACGCATTAAAGGTGTTTTCCATTAGCGTAAAATTCCGCGCGGAATGCAAATGAAGACATTCCATTGGTAGAATTCTACCAATTGAATGTCTTCGTTTGGATTCCGCGCGGAATTTTACGCTAATGGAAAACGGCCTTTAAAGATCGTTGTTCGATTGTTTTTTGATCGTTGTTCTAGTTTCTTTTACTACTGACTTTGAGCACGTTTTCGCCCACTGGAAGAGCCGTGGAGGGATCATCTTGGTGCATTAGTAACTCTTTTCCTATTGGACCAAAACTTGTTCAAAGTCCTCAGTAAAGACGCTAGAACGTTGTTCTAGAGCCTTTACTGCGGACTTTGATCAAGTCTTTGCCTAATGTGTTAATTCCTTGTAAGATTGTTGGCTCAGTGCCATGTTCTGTAAGTGAGCGTCCCTTCGTACTCAAGAAACTAATCCATTACAAGTTCGTTGACCTAACACACTTCTGTGCGGATTCATTCTTGCCGAATTTTGTCACTTTTAGTTGAGTTAACCTTACCAAAAAAATAGGTTTTGCAGCGAAATTTTGAGATCGCCCCTAAATGTGAACTGCCCCCAAACAGAACCATTTCGTAGAAAGTAACGTGATTACATGACCTTTGACACTCTTGATGTGTTTTACAACCAACCTCGTTCCCAGGGCTTCTTGCCTTTTTGAACACGGAACGCCGCTCTTTTGTGTTCAAAAAGGCAAGAAGCCCTGGGAATGAGGTTGGTTTTACAACAAAATCAGTACAAAAGATAAAACTCAAGTAGAAGTAAAAACAAAATCAAGTTAAAAAAAGCAAAATCGCCTCGTGGAAGTCTAATTTTAGATTGTTAAAAATAAATTAGCTATATATTGCATGTTCGAGATGATGCGTTCACGTGTTAACAATTTAAAAGGAAGCATTCATTCATAATCAATTTTTTAACATCATTACTTTATAAAACTTTACGCCCTGTAAAGTAGATTAAGGCAGAACTCTGTTTATTTCATCTAGATATGTTACCACCCCCTTCAAACAAATTAAAATAAATAAAAACAAATTATTTATTTATAGTGCATTTATACACCTTTTCTTCGCACTTACCTGCCTCCTATTGAATGTGATAAAATATAAGTATTTATATACTTTTGTCAAATTTTAAAGTTACACCTCTGCATTTAGTCTCCATTAAAATATTCTGGTGTAACAAAAAACTACTATCTCTAATTCCTTGTGGGCAGAACAAGGAGTTGTTGATTATTTGTGCAGGTCCACCCTGTTAATTTCTAATTATTTAAGATTTAAAATTTAAGCTACTACCCAGCCGGCAAAAACCTGTTCAAAGTCAGTAAAATAATGTTAGAACAAGGTTTTTTAAATGTTGTTCTAAGGTTATTTTTGCTGACTTTGAACAGGCTTTTGTCAGCTGGGTACGCTTTTATGACCTTTATAAACATTACCTTTATAAGCATCGCAAACTCAAATTTAGCCGAACATTAACCATTAACCTAAGAATCACTCCTAGCTTAAGCTCCGTTAAGAATCTTTTTAAAATCAAGAAAGTAAGGCTATACATACCCCTGACAAATTACAAAAATCAACCTTTAGAAAGTCGCTGAAAAGTTAAGCATCAATGAGTCAATAACTTGTATAAAGTCTACAATAAAAACGCTTAAACCAGGAGCGGCGAAATGATTTTCAAAAGTGAGCGGGCCATAATAGAATAACATGGAAGATCCATCATGGTTTGGTCCGACTAGGAAAAAATTCAAAATTTGGTACACTGTATTGGCTAAATATGCTATATTACTTTGCAGTATCAAATAAATGAGGGGGGGGGGGGGTATTAATTTAATTTTTGGAACTCCACCCCCTCTTCCCCTCTCTTCGCTCTTATTATAACCCTCCGCTAAATAACTTTTAGAAAATCAACAATAACATAAAGCAGTCAACTAGCTAACAAGCTAAAATTTACTGTGCGGATTTTAAATAAGTTTTTGCTTACTGGGCATACACAATAAGATAGCGAAAGACCTTTTCACAAAATAATGAAAACAAGGCGTTAAAGCTGCTTAAAGTAGAACTTGTTGCAATGCAATAACTTCCTTTTTGTGCAGATTTCCAGAAGTTACTAAATTGTAACAAGTTCTACATTTGTGAAAAGGCCTTATTGTCTTCAAAAGCATGGATTTCATGATGTTCTCATGCTGCTAATATATTCTATCTTTAGAAAAACAAAAGATTCAATCACCACACGTGTGGAATTTTGACGATAAAATTGCTATGAAACACTCCAATTTTATGTTAGAATGCATCTCTTATGGAAGGTAGATATTAGATTCCAAAATATTTGATAGTCCTTTTCATAAAACAATGAAAACGAGGCGTTCGATACTCAAAGTAGAACTTATTACAATGCAATAACTTTTCCAGTCACTGCACAAAAGGAAGTGATTGCATTGTAACAAATTCTACTTTGAGCATCGAACGCCTCGCTTTCATTGTTTTTATGAAAAGATTATCCATTTTCAATACTTAATGGTGTTTCTGGTAAGCAGTGTCATCTGCGTCATTAGATGACCTAATTACCTCAAATTAATGCGGGAAAAATTAACACAATCGGTCTAATTAACGTAAATCCGAGACTAAAACACATACTGGCTTTTCCCAAAGTTTATGAGAAGTGATAGCGTGACATGCGTTTATTATAAGGATTAGGAATGAAAGAAATTTACATGACATGAATGCAGTCATTAATATTATATATATATATATATCAATATGCTTCATAAGGTAACACCAATACATCAAACAACACTAAGCAACACCAATGAGTTTACTGATATGGAGGGAGGGAGGTTGACATTCCCTCTCGAGCTCTATTTACTGTATCCATGGTACCAAATGCTGTGGAAAAACAATTTTGCTAAAATTGTCAAAATAGACATTTTAAAAATTAACTAATACATATTAATTAACGCTAATTTTTCAGATTTACGTTAATTAATGCTCGTGCTAGTCGTGTGATAAGTTAGCGTATTGTTCTATACGGAAAATGATCTAACCCGGTAAGCAAACTTGTTCAAAGTACGCAGTAAAGACCCTAGGACAACGTTGAAAACTTTATTCTAGCGTCATTACTGCGGACCTTGAACAAGTATTTGCCTACTGGAATTGTAAATCACAACCTTGGACGAAAATACTGCAGACAAAGTGAAAGTTTTGCAAAAAGTCGAATTTTCAACTTTGAGAAAAAATAATTTTGGTTAGCAAGACGAATGACACGAAAATAACACGAAATGACACGAATGACACGAAAATTTGAATTTTTCCCAAAAGCCCCAGTACATGGCTGCCTGTGACAACAGAATTCGTCGAGTTTGCAAAAACTCCTAAGATCCTAAGTCTTAAGTCTACTTGATAAATATCTGAGGTCTACTCGATAAATCTCAGAGATAGATCTCCAGGGACTTCTTGTGTTGTTTTCCCGCATTTTTGTTTTACTTGTGGCATGTATTGCCGAAATGTCTTTTATTTTTTGTCCAAAATTACAGTTTCTATTCGGTTTTTTCTTCTGAGGAACACGTGATGGAGAACGTGAAAATAATTTTAATTTTTGTCTTTTAGACCGATTCCTGTTATGAAGTTTCGTCATGTTAGAACTGGTACTTTACTGACTGGTTCCAAACAGGTTGGAAATCGTCTAAGACACAATATTGGTAAATTCGAAGCACAATATGAGGGAGAATATGCGTGTGATTTATCAAACGCTCTCCTACAAACAGCGACGAAAAGTGCTTACGTAAAGATGGAAGGTATTGTTGTACTCATTGTCCTCATCCCTGCCTACACATGACGTTGAATCAACGTCAAACGTACATCAATACGTCGCGACGTCATTTTAACGATGAGTCGGTTTTTGCCCATTGGATTGAAGCGTTTTTTTTCTTTACATATGCTAATATATATCAGGAGTCGAAAGATTAAATATCAACGTGGAGGAGGGACTTTTGAGCAAAGCTTCCTGCTTTGCAGCCTGAAGCTATACTCAAAAACCACTACTCCACCGTGATTATTACTAGCATTGATTTCATTAATTGCATTTATTTCAGCTAAACCAGAGTTATTGACAAAATCACGACCAGTCTCCGTGGCAGTAGACAGTATAATAATGTTACCATGTGTTGGTACTGGGATACCTGCTGTCCGTTATACTTGGTATTTCAATGGTCACCCTATAGCTGGAAATAGCGAACTAAATATTTTTAGGGGAAATATGACCATTTCGAAAGTAATGAGACACCATGAAGGTTTTTATCAATGCACTGCATCCAATAAACACGGAGAAGATATTATGACAATTCATTTTAAAGTTGTTGGTAAGTAAAACCAAGACTCCTCAATATAATTGTCGAGATATCACCTGTGGAGAAGTGTTATCGAAAAACACTCCTCCACAGATGATGCACGCCAGTTCATTTTAAAGATGTGGGTAAGGAAGACCAAGTCTCAATATAATTGTTGAGCGTCATCTATGGAGGAGTGTTTTTAGCTTTACAGTCGAAAATTGTACTCAAAAACACTTCTCCAGAGGTGATAGGTGGTAGTTATTTTGACGTTTGGTTTCTCACACGCCATGGTCAAAATAACGCTATATTTTATTTTGGGGAGTTGATCATACTGGTCTCAAAATTGCATTTACCAACCTCGTTCCCAGGGAATCTTCCCTTTGCGACGCCTTATCAAAGTTGATAAGACGATTCGTACCCACATAAGTTAAGAGTAAATAATCACTGTGGAAGAGGGTTCTTTAAGCATTGCTTCAGACTTTATAGCCTGAAACAATGCTCAAAAATCACTCCTATATAGTGATTATTTCCTCTTATTTCGTACGCTGTATATCTCTTAAACTGTTTGCATATCTTGGAGAGTTTTAAGACAAAGAATCAAAAAGAAACATATTCCATTAGGCGTTTGACTGCCTACGGTGATACAATTGGATAACGTTTAGTCTTTAGCGTGTGTGAACACGGAAATAGAAACGGTTTTAACATATTTGTCTTAAAAGTATTCTATATCACATACATACCATATTCCAACCTCGTTCCCAGAGCTTATTCGCTCTTGACGTTTGTCAAGAGAAAAGAAGCCCTGGGAACGAGGTTGACCATATTCTCATTGAACCTATATAAGTACACTCACGCATACATTCAATATATACCATTTTGTACGCATCCCGTAAATCCTCTAATTAGCGCCACCTTCGAATAAACGCCCGTCTAATGAGCGCCCCCTTAAATAGGAGAAAGCATGTCACGAGAGAAGGAACACGTTTTGCAACCCTAATGGACCCAAACATGATCCGTTTAAAACTATCACAGACACTGACATCGTGGATTCATCAAGTGAATGTCAACTAATTGATTGATGACTTCATTACCATTTTGTGGATATGTTTTATTATCTCATTGTCAAGACTCCTCCTTTTTGAGTCATCTTTTTTTTCTAATAACCACCCACTCCAATAAATGCCAGAGGCGCTATTTAGACGATTTACGGTACATGTTTTGCAAAATTGACCAGTTTCTGTAAAATTATGACCTTCATTTCTTACGACGGAGAAATACAGACATGGTAAGGTATGTTATTTTCAAGGTATATAGTTAGGGACCATTACATAAATAACATCTACAGAGGAGAGTACTGAGTCAACGATCTTGTAATGGACTGGTTTCTTTATACCGAAGAAACCAATCCTTTATAAGTTCGTTGACTTAACACGTTTCTATACAGATTCATTTTTTGTTGAATTTTGTCAATTTTAGCTACAATGATGGTCATAAGTATTTGATATAAAAGAAAATTCGTGCAAAAATTGAATTTCAATTTCAACTTTGAAAATAAGCCTTAAATTTTTATTCGCAAGAAGAGCGGAACAAAAATTCAAATTTGTTCCAAGTGAATTTGTCGAATTTGCAAAAAGACCTAAATCTCGGAGATATATATAGGACTTGTCGTGGTCGTTTTCCGTGATTTTTCTTCACTTGTGGTGTATATTACTCTTTCAAATTCACAAATTTCATCATAATTTATGACCTTGATTTAACTCTACCAAATAAAAAGGTTTTGGAGCGAAATTTGGAGATGGTCCCTTAACTTCCCAGTAATAATTTTAAACATTTGAAGTTGATTAATTGCCACTTGTCAGAGTATGGTGCTCCCTGCCATGTGATGCCGAAGAATACAATACGACAGTACGTCAATACGACAGAAAGTCAGTTAATTATTATTCTCGATTCTCTTAATCCCAGTCGACACACGACATCGCAACAACGTTTCAACAACGTCACAATGACGTCGCGATGACGTCGCGATGACGCGACGTCGTTTTGACCGAGTTACGACGTCGTATGCTAGCAGGGATATTGGTATACTTTCCCAGTAGATATACGACATCAGATCAACGTCGAAACAACGTCAAAACGACGTTGCAACGTCGTGTGCCTACATGGATATTATTCTCGTTTTAAACTCACATGGCGTTATATTTTTTTACAGAAAATGCTCCAACGTTTCAGCACCACAGTGTAAAACCTGCACCAAGTACACACGTGGTTGTTGGTGAAAGCGCAGAAATAAATTGCATACCAAACGGTGCACCAAAACCCACTATACAGTGGCGTAAAAAGAATAGTACTATAGACATTATATCGCACGACGATAGATTTACAGTGTTACCTACGGGTACGTTAAAAATTATAAACATTAAACCGTCTGATCAAGGTTATTATCAATGTATTGCACAAAATAAACTTGGAACAGCAAAAGCAGAAGGGAATCTTATTGTATCAGGTAAGAGTGGCCATTCAATTCAGTGGTTGAAATAAGACTAAATAACAACTGCGGAGGAGAGATTTTTAAATATAGCATCAGGCTGTAAAGTATGAAGCTATGCAAGAAAGTCCACCTCCACAGTAACTATAATACTCTTCTTTTGATCATTGTCATTAGTTCATTGAACTGCAGAGACACTCCCTGTACGATTAGTTTCAGGGGGTACTTAATATTTAAGTAGAAACTCTTTTAATTTGTCACGTGTCATTTCAAATTCGTGTATCTAATTAATCCCCTTCAACAAAGAAGAGTATGGTGTTTTATATATCATTAACCCCACTAAAAGTATCCACAGTGAGCAAAATCTTGCTCAAAGTCCGCAGTAAAGGCGCTAAAAAAACGTTTTTTACTTTGTACTAGCGTATTTATTGCGGATTCTGAACAAGTTTTTGCTAACTGGGTCGCTCCCTTACACGTTAGAGTATCATATTAATTAAATCACGGTTAATGTTAAGATAAAGCGTTGCGTTAATCCTATTATCACCAGGGGACAATAATGGGCAAATATTTGTTTAAAGTCTCCATTAAAAACGCTCTAGAACAACGTTGTTTGACGTTGTTCTAGCGTATTTGCGGCGAACTTTGAACAATTATTGCCCACTGTGAAATGGCTCGCTTCAAATTTAATTTGATAGGAACAAGGATGTACAAGTCAATGCTATGCATTACTACACGTACATTCACATAAATGTGGATTTCCATTAGCGGAAAATTCCGCGCGGAATCCAAAAGAAGAAATTCTATTGGTAGAAATTTTCGTGTGATGTCAATTTCCACCAATGGAAATCTAGCTTTAGAACAACTAACATGTGTATTTTGCTGCATGTTCTCACATTTCTGAAATTCCTGGCATTCCACAGTATCACTTTTTTTAACTTATCTATATTTCATACTCTATTCACTCACATTGCGCTGACATTAATGACGCATTCGAGGACCCATGAGTTGTACGCATGCGCAATACAATATTCTGTTAAATTTGACTGGAGCAGACGCAAGATTACAAAACCATTTTATATTTTTTGAAGTCTGTTTTATACTCTAAGTGTTAGCGTCATAATGTACTAGCAATGTATGCATTACCTTGTGTCATATCCGCAGTAAAGACGTTAGAGCAACGTTTAAGACATTGTTTTAGCGTCTTTACTGCGAATTGACCAGATATTGCCCACTGGGTACATGTGTACTACTTTCACCTGTTTTTGAGGCTTTACTAGAGAACAATACGTAAAACAAATCAAAGAAAGTTAAGATAAAATTTATGCGCATGCGCTTATATCCAGATATAAATTCAGAGAGCCTACATCCCCCTTGTTTTTGTCAAAAAAAACATACAAATTTCCACCTCGCGCATGCGCATATATTCGAATCAATTGAGTAGCCTTCATTAATATAACTGAATTCATTACAATATTTTCAGGGGGATGCTTAATAAATAAATCCTTCCCAGGGTGCAAAACTATTCAAGATTCCTTCACAGGGTGCAAACTGTGCCTATATCTTTCATATACCCGATATCATTTTTTACATTTCATCTTTCAGATGGATTAACAATAAGAGAACCTTTGACAAAAACTGATCATTTCTTACTCGGAACAAAGATTCTGTTAAAATGTATAATAAGCAGTTCAGAACGAATGGAAGTAGTGTTCAGATGGTATATAGGCTGGAATAAAAGAAGACTACGGAGTAGGGGCAGAAGGAAAATAACAACGATTAATTCAAAACAAAGTATTTTGGAAATTAACGATGCTAGTGATAGCGATACTGGTTTTTACACGTGCGAAGTACGTGGCACAAAAAACAGAGCAAGCGAAAGAAAACAATACATTCTTGTGACAGGTAAGTCTTCTTTTCTGTTTTCTATTTTTCCATGTTTGAAATAAATTTCATTAACAAAACTGAGAATAAAGGTGGACATAGCTAGATGACGTAATATTCATTTCACTTGGGCGGTCAAAGTGGAGGGTGGAGTTTTCGGATAACGTGTAGTGCCGCTGTCTTTTTGATTTTCTCTGAAGTTCACAAAAACATCAAATGTTGGTAACCTGCCTAGCCCTTCTCTACAAAATATATACCTTTTAATTTTCGCGCACTTTTAGTTTTCGCGCATTGAGGGTGCGTCGTTCGACGTTGTTCTAGCGTCTTTGTACGACAGTGAACAAAAACTTGCTCAAAGTCCGCAGGTTTTGCTCACTGGGTAGTACGCTTGATCTCATATACTTTTAAGAGCAAATAAACTTAACAGAATTTTCAGACGCAAAAATATTCACACAATTATTAGGGGATAAACTAGGGCGGGTTTCCATTGCGGAAACGGACTTTCTATCTTGCATCAAATAAATTATAATGCTGAGTAATCACTATATTCCTAAATGAAGGCCATTAATTCTCAAAACGTAGCAAACGCTACGTTAAATGGTCAAGAAGACGGTGAGACAGACATTGCTAGACTTTAGTATTCTTCATACATTTGGCTACTTGCCCACTTGTTAAAACCCTGTTCAAAGTTCGCAGTAAAGATATTAGAACAACGTTGTCTATCGGCGTTAATGCGGACTTTGAACAAGTGTTTGCGCACTGGGTACAGATTACATTTGAGTAGCTACCTCTAAAGACATATATAAATTAATTTCAAACATTCTGATTGAGTCATAACCAAGTAATAAGGGACATTTTTTTGCTAGGGTTAAATCAACTAAAATTGACAAAATTCAACAAAAATGAATCTGTACAGAAATGTGTTAGGTTAACAAATTTGTAAGGGATTGGTTTCTTCGGAATCCATTGCAAGATCGTTGACTAAATACTCTTCTCCGTAGATTTTATTTTTGAAACGCTCTTTAACCAATCAATTACAAGATTATTGATGCAAGGCTCTTCCCCGTTGATACTAATTTCAGTGGTTGCAAATAGAGTAAGTAAGCACTGTGGAGAAGTGGGATTTTTTTGGCCACAAAGTTTAAAGCCATGCTTAAAAATCCTTCCTCCATAGTGATTATTTATTCTTAAATCAATCACTGAATTTGGATTCGAATTTTTACCGACATACTAGGTCATATCAGCGTCACAAAGTCGAAATTTTCCCACTTGGGAATCTACCGACTTGTCATGTCCTATCGACGTCACAAAGTCGATGTTCTGACACGCGGGCATCTACCGACTTGCCATGCCTTATCAACTTTACAAAGCTAATGTTTTGACTCGTGAACGTCTATCGACATGTTACGTCATATCAACGCCACAAATCGATATTTTGACACGTAGACGTCTACTGACGTACCATGCCCTATCAACGTCTTTAATGCGGACTTAGCAGGTTTCTGCCCAATGGGTTCAGCAGACACGATAGCGTGTCCATTAGAACCATTAAAATGGGAACATATAACGCTTAATGGTTTTTAGACGCCTTAATGGGAGGAGAAACACGAAACTTAATTTATCATCTAAAACCTTATACAGATATAGATCTGTATTTTTGATTGTAGACAAATTTGAAACAGAACAGAGTAATGACTGTTAAAATATTGTAAATTAACCTGGTAGGTAAAAACTTGTTCAAAGTCCGTAGTAAAAACGCTATAACAACATCGAAGGACGGTGTTCTAGCGTCGTTACTGCTGACTTTGAACAAGTTTTTACATACTGGAAAATATATTTTAAGTTATCAAAACCACCTAAATATTGATTAATCCTTTAGTATGGTGTTGACCCCCTGAATTTTTAAATTTTGCCGTGAAAGTAACATAACAAAAATTATATTTTCTGATACCTTCCCATGAATTAACAAATTTCCGGGGGTACCCCACCACACTAACGAAGGGTTAAATTTGACAAAACTTGATAAAAACAATATAGCGAATAAAAGTATCGTATGCTCTAACAATAAATGACTAGAACATTCCTTTTCAAAAAACAGTGAAAATTAGGCGTTCGTTGCTCAAAGCAGAACTTGTTGCAATGTAATAACCTCATTTGTGTGCAGTGACTTAAGCCAAGGAAGGCTCACTTGGTGACTCACACATGCAGTCACTTTAACCGTCAATTTCATCTCATTATCATACGGGTGTAATCAGTCCATATTTATACTGGTAGGTATAATTTAACGCCTTTATTTACTTGTTAACGCCCATATTTACTTCGTTGGATTGACACAATCGGTAAAGTTCTTATTTACTTCAGACATTCAAATCGTCACTTTCAAATAGTACCCCAGGGAGCTTGTTCAAAGTCTGCAGTAACGCTAGAACGACACAGACTTTGAGCAAGATTTTACCCACTATATCAGTATACATACTTATATCGGTATCATTTTAATCACCATAATGTAAACAAAGGGTAATCTGAAACTGCTTTTCGTTATCTCGTGTAACAATAATTATCTTTTCAACAATTTGTAAAAAACAGCATTTCCTTACTGATATGTATTGATACAATTTAAATAAAGATGATACCGTATTAGAGTAAACAGATTACTAAAGCTTATATTTTATCATATCGTTTTAAGTGGGAAAAAACCTGTTCAAAGTCCGCAGAAAGACGTTAGAACAGCGTTTTCAACGTTTTGCTTGTATCTTTACTGCTGACTTTGAACAGGTTTTTGCCTACTAGGATAGTTTTAAGTGGGCATTGAATTAAAAAATTAAATATTATCATTACTTCACGGTGTGATACAAAGTAAGAAGATGCTACTGGACACGTCATCCCCTCTCCGCAGTTACACGACGTCAGATTAACGGATCCGTTGCGTGCCAAGCTCTTTTATGTACAGCTTGTTAATGTATTAGGGTCCCCAGTGAGCACACGACGTCGTAGCAACGTCAAAACAACGTTGCGACGTCATTTGGACGTTTTAACGACGTTGTTATGACGTCGTGGTCAGCAGGATTACATTTAAAACTCCGACCTATAAAAACCCTGCCCTTAAGCAACTTGATCCGGGAAATCAGTGGGGGGGGGGGGGGG
>JAULBZ010004952.1:0-14024 GCA_032360805.1 Neoturris breviconis | reverse complement strand
TTTTATTCTTTCATTCCCAGGAAAAAATCTTGAATGTTTTACTTGAAAACATAGCTATATATAAACACCCAATGTTAAAAAACTTGGTCCTATTTTTTAACTTTACAATTTTGTTTATGGCTTACTCGTTAACTCGCGAAATATTTTAAAAACGGCCCTCGAAAATATTAGAATCTCAGAGCCAATCAGTTTGCAGAATCGACCGGGAGAGGCCAGGGCTTTCTTCGCCGCTCTTTCGTGTTCAAAAAGGCAAGAAGCCCTGGGAACGAGGTTGGAAAATTTTGGCCAGCGTCTATAATTTAGTTACCGTTTGGAAAATTGAAAAACATTTTCAAAAAGAACTGTTATCCGATTTCTTTTATTGACCATTGTATTAAAAGATTTTTAGACAAGTTACACACCCCTAAAAATAGAATTACCAGTGTCGAGAAGAAAAACCTTCTCCAGTGATTTACCTTATCGCGTTATCATTTCCGATCAGGTACGGACTAAACTTTTTAATATCATTTCTAAAAGTTTAGCTTAACACCTATGTTTTCAAGACCTCTTGTAGACTCTTTAGATATTTTATTTTTAACACTGTTTGGGATGGACTTTTTTATGTGTTAACCTTCCAACGGAATAAGCTAGAAGGCTGATTTTGTGCATGGAGTTTCCTTTACCAAGGTACTTTCAAAAAATATATAAAATATTTTATTATCATACTTTGTGGACCCCTCGTTGGAAACATGAAAAGTGGTTCTTTAATTTAAAGGATGGCTTTTTGCATCAGAATATGCTGACGTCAACATATTTATCGAGTATTTTTAGCATATTTTCAGTCACGTGAGGGACAAAAGTCCAATATCTCCAGATCGGAAAAAGGAAATGCTTGAAATTTTTGACGTTTTTCTCTTGGAAATAGTTTTTACATAATTTTTACCGACACTCCCCCCTCCCTTCTTCATCCCAAATAGGGTTAAGGATCGTCCGTGTAAAGATTTCATTTCTGGCCATACAAATTGGCCAAACTAAGTGCCATTTTAAAGTTAGAATGAGTGAAAACATGGGCATTTCTGCTTTTACTAACAAGATATCATCTTCCAGTGGAAATCTGTCAGCTATCCGGGATCATGTGTCTTCTTCCGGACACGCAGTTAGCAGTGATGCTTTTAGTATTCTTGACCACGCTGACAGTTCTTATTTAGTTGAACGTAGAGAGTCTTTTTTTATTTTACGAGACAACCCAGTACTCAATAGAACAATACGTTATGCTCCACTGTATCTTTATAATTAGTCATTATCACAGGTCCAATAGGTTTTTAGTCCATATATGATCAATTTGGATATTTATAAAATCTTTTGAATTGTAAAAATAATTGACTTGATAATGGCCGGTGTAAGGCTCGAAACGTTGTCAAAGTAAAGGATGTGTCGTTGAACTTGTGCCGTTTTTTTTCGTTTATCCTGTTATTTTTCATTGGTGTTTGTACAAATGGTTAATTATATACGCCGAATAATAATAAGACGTAATTTATCAGTAGTAATTTATTCATCATAAATGATATGTCTTGATATTTCGTGATATACACGCACCAATGGTATACGTCAAATCAGTGCTAGACTACTATCATTGCTATAGCAACGTTGTATATAATTTATGCATTTCTAAAAAGATATGTCTATCATCTCAATTACGTTTTAGATTTTTATCAATTACGACGAAATATCTTTGATTTTTATTATTTACATAGCTACGTCATATGTTATTTCAGATTTTTATCTCTGCATTATATCAGGTAAATCTTTGATGCATTGTAAAATACATTGCAAGTTAAACAAAAGAAATAAAACAATCACGCAGTTAAATTAAACAATTAACAGTACATACCTTGCAATTGAATCCACACTGTTACCGTGATAACCGTGAGTAAGTGAGTAAACTTTCTATTAACAATAAAGTGGTTGTTTCCGCTGCACATTCGACGGGATTATGTGTTTTTCGATGCACATTGAACGGGGGTGCTATTCGGAACTAATTAATCTGTCTAGCTAATGCACAAAAATTAACAGTTTTATACATCATAATGGTTGCACCGGGTACATATCAGCGATGAAAACATTTGGATTATTTGCATTATTTTAGTGTGTCCTATTTATATCTCAGTGATTTAACTGTTTAATCCCTAATTTGTTCAGAGGTACAACCTTTCCTACTCCCGTTTTACTTGAGTATTCACTCATGCATATAAAGTGTTTGTTTAAACATTTTATGCTCAATAAATAGTGCGCAAGTATAGGGTTCTACTTATATAACTCATGCTGAGTTTAATTTAACAATTTCAATATTTTGGCCTGAAATGTTAAAGAATAATTTTGAAGGAACCATTATTTCGAAGTTATTGTTATAAATGTAATCATCCTAGACAGGAGTTATGTTTAAATCAATATTAAAATAGGGTTAAGGAAGCACATTTACGAAAATATAAACAAAAGACAATAAAATATCAGATCAAATTCTCATCGCTTATTTGCAGAATTGAAACTATTCAGGTTGAACAGAAAAGATATTTTATGCAAGAAAATGTTTTTCTTCAATAATAAAAATACTGTAAAAAACACAAATGATTTTTAATAAAGAAAAACTAACGCTCTACTATTATTGGCCGAATAAAGCCTACCAAAAAGCCTCAAAATTGTCTAGGCGAATAAGTGAGGCAAAGTTTTCAAATACTTTGTATCACTTGTTTTCCAGGTGATTTTGATTTCGAAAATCAATTTTAACAGGCTAAAATCCCTAGAAAAAGATTAGCAGGGTTCTGGTCTGCAGAATGTATACGAGGCACGTAAGGCACGTAGGATAGATAGGGCATGTAAGGTAGGCGAGCACGCAGGCACAAAGAACACACGGACATGTAGAGTATGCTGGCACGTAAGGCATGCGGACACGGGGATCCACAATTTGGCAGACTAGCTCGTCATATTGATTTTGTAGTGAATGCACAATGGTTTGTAAGGAGGTCATCAGTTACACCATCATCAATAGTTGCAAAGTTGAACTAAAAGTTCCGAAAGCAGGAACGAATTTCTGTTGGTATTCATGAACGTAAGAATTACAGGGATACCTGCATAATAAAAATAATAGTTGAAAACGTAGCCGTTGTGCATTTTTAAGAGCAGTGCATGTACCACACTCTTCCATTTTCGAAGATTGATTTTAATAAGATGATACATATCAGCAATACGCATTTAATGACGCACATTCATCTGCAAAATCATAGAAGCCCACTGCACACTTCTTTTGATTTAAATATTAGCTATACAATATACCTGGAACGTTATGACTTTGTATGATCTACAACGGGATAAGCTATAGTATACAGTCACGTATATGCCTACATTTGGGCTGTTTATTTTAATATACAGTCCAAATAAATACGGATATATACCGGATTGTATTTGGTACTCTTTTACGCCGTGGTGATTATGGAGAGATACTATAATTTTCCCTCGTTTACTAGCTAAAAACTCTTTAACTGAATCTATTAAATTTACATTTACATGAGCTAATCACCGTGGGTTCTGTTGTTTTGTTTGTTTCCTGTTTTTTTTATTTGTATATTAATGTGTACTTATTGAATAATAGTGATCAACAGATTTATAATTAGAAGATTAAAACATCACCTAAAAAAGCTGTTTTAAATTATGAAGGAAAGCATAAAAGACTACTGAAAACGGACCGGAATATATAATATACGGACGATATATTTAAGGCAATATAAAGTCCAAATATGGAGACATATAGGTCCGAATTTAGTAGTCTTTCACGCCGTGACTATGGTGTTAATTTCTTTTCGACCTCCAACTGACTACTCATATTTTATTCAAATGGGATCATGATTCACATACACTAGAAATTAATGATGTCTAACTGACTTATTTGAAACTTTCCCATTCAACAACTTCTTTGAAGTCAGTCGTACAGACGCTAGAGGAATGGCATCTTCACGGAAAAATTTGAACGGGTTTTTCAGTACTGCACATGGGCGGTTCCAGGATTTAATACTACTCGGTCACTAATTTGAATAGAATTTGAATTACGAATAGTATCTCCGTGAGGCGCAACCAAGTTTTACACTGAGGGGAAATTTTTTGAATTCACAGGTCCCAGATCCTCGGAAAACGAACTTTCGAGCAGGCTATTTATCGGGAAATCGGAAACCCGTAGTTACCGAAAACGGTACAATATCGGGAAATCAGAAGATATTAAATACCGAAACTGTACATTATCGGGAAATCGGAACTGCACCCTTGCCATTATTCAAGACTGTAAATGATTGCAGTGCAGGTTAACCCTTTGAAACCTATGGGGACATGGTGACCTCCCTCCTAGTAAATTGTACATAGCAAAAGTCATGTCATGCTCACAATAACTTTTTAAATAAAAATCATGCTCAAACTTTCTGGCTATTCCTAACTTTTAATTTGGAAAACATATACCTAAATATTTTTCAAAATGATTTGCCCTAAAAAGCCTATACCTAATAGGGTTGATACTACAGCAAAACCTGTCTATTTCGACGTCCCACAGATTTGAATTTTAAATTTGTTTGAATTAGAGAAAGCGAAGGCTTTTCTAATAGTGTTTCTATCAGAAATTATGAGATGTTCTACTAACTGCAGCTATAATATATTGGCGGAATACAACCCCAAAAACCTAATTTAACCTTGTAAGACCCAGGCTTTTATCGGGTCTAATAACCCGGGAGGGAGAAGGAGTACAATGTACCACACCCAGATAACTTTCGAATTTCTGCTCCGTTTTACTTGAAATTGGTCACAATATTCTCCAGGCTCTATTATATCTGAAAATGTAACTGACATTTCATGCCGAATGTGAGAATCCAACTGCAAAACCCGTAAAAAACTGATATGGAAGGATAAAAGAAAATTTAGCTACAATCAACCACATAAACAATGAGACATTTCATGAATTTTAATCAGTAATACACATCACAAGTATATTTCAAATGTGGAAAACGACCAGGACAAGTCTCTAGAGATATATCTGAGAGATTTTTCGAGTAATTGTAAGACTTAGCTAGGTATTGAGATATTAGATCTTTTTGCAAACTCGATAAGTTCTGCTGTTACTAGCAGCCTAGTAACCAGGTTTTTGGAACATAGTCGATTTTTGGGTCGTTTGTATTGCTACCTAAAATTTAAGGGTTTTTATCTATTTTGAAATTCGGAATTCTTTCTCGAATTTTATAATGTCTCGAATATTTATGTGATTGCTTGTAGAACAATTAATTGTATTGTTATATTTGCTAATTGTGAATGGTTTTTATGGTCCTCGGTCCGTTTGTAGGAAAGTTTTGGAAACATTTTTTTAGTCAGAAATTTTTAAATACAGAAACGTAAAAAGACCGGGCCATTTGCTAAACCTATTAAGGCATTGCTCACTCCCTGTTGTACTCAAATTATTCTCAAGTATTTTTAATATAATATTCTCAAAGACTACAAATACTACAAGCATATTACTCCTAGGAAATATTCTTTGGTGCCAGTATTTTCTATTTTTACCATCATCAGCATCACTATGACAATAGTCGCGCAATGTTTTTACTGACGTCAGCAAATAAAATTAGCTTTCAATTGAGAAAAAAAAGGTGTCTATCTTCAGATTATGAAGTATTCTTTCATATAGAGCCCGAAGTAATTTTTTGGATATGACGTCGTCAGACTGTATGGGGCGCCAAATGTATCGAAATTTATTTCAAAATTATCATGAAAACCACTTGTATCGACATGTTTTTATGTGATGATAAGCAACTGGTGCAAGATTTATTATCACGCCATTATCCAATCAAATCTTATGACAATAATTCATTATCACGCCATTATCCAATCAAAAGTTAGGACAATAATTTTATTGCTGGGGTTCAGATCGCGTTTATCTCGACAAGTAACGATATTATCATCGTGAAATTTTAGCTATACATGTATATGTGTCTAACAGATAAATATAAGGTTTCAGGTTTCTACTGTTTATTGTTTTTGAGTTATTAAAAGGAGGGAGATGTAAGGGGGAGGGGGGCTTTATAGAGTTAGCAAACATTCATTACTTGTCTTCTTTCATAATCATCACAAAATATTTAAAAACGAAGATTCATTAGATTTTCATTTTAGAAGAATTTATGCCGATCTTTATATCGGAGATCTCCAGGGGGCGATATCTATAGATATAGATATAGCCCCTACTCCTAGTGTTAAGGAGCCCCTAAAAAGCCTAGTATTAATAGGGTTAAAACGATGTCGCGAATACATTAGAGATTTATCGAGTAGACTTAGGGCTTAGGATATTAGATCTTTTTGGAACCTTGACAAATTATGTTGTTTCTAGCAGCCTAGTACCCAGGCTCTCAGAACAAATTCGAATTTCCACGCAGTTTGTTTTGCAAATTAAAATTTTAGGTTTTTTGTCCAAGTTGAAATTTCGAATAGTTGCATTAATGCATTGTCTCAAGTATTTATGTTGGGGGTCGTCGAATGGTTTTGAAAAAAACAACAATTATTGGTAAATAGGGATAATTCTCCCCTAGCAACCAAAATTTTGACAAATCAAAACATTTTTTTTCCTTATTATTTTTGTCTGAAAATATATATTCATGTTTTAGTGGAACTATTATAATGCGCAAGAATTACCTCATCATAAGTTGACGTCATAGTTTTAATGTTTTAATTAATAAAATATGGGAAGTTTGATTGGTCATTTCAAAATATATGTAATGAATACTCAGGATCATGGGAGAGATAGGAATAACAAGGAAGTGTAGTTACAGTCACAAGGTTTCGCTTCGTTACTCTTTTAACAAAAAAGTTACTTAAATAGGGAGAAGTATAGTGTGACAAATTAGCTTTGACAGTAAGAATGGAGTAAAAAACCTATTTAGGCTTTAAACTTTTGCAAAGAAATGGGTAGTTAGGGAAAATAATATTCGTTCTAATGTTAAACATATATGGTAGCTAACCAACACATATAATTCATGCTTTCAATAGTTTGGTAGTTAGATTGATTTTGTCATTTTCTTAAAAAGATAAGCTTGTAAATCCCTTTAAAGATTTCAAGCGATTATCCTTAATGTTTGATGAAATAAAGTAATTTAACGAGCAAGGGATTAAAACTAAACATGCTGATATATTATGATTAATTGGCTTAAGGCTATATTGTATTTAAGAAAGGTATTTAGAACGCTTTAAAACATTTTTTTGTGTATGTTCTCTGTAGGTAAGATGTTTGTCCCATATGCAACCTAGAAGATAGAGAATGTTTGGATATTTATAAGAGACATGTTGTAATATAGATTATAAGATTATTAAGGGTTTCTGTTAATGTATTAATTAGGTGAAAGTTCTACTATGATGGCTTACATTTTGGGATGGACCAACTAGATGATATCAATTGATAATTCATGTTAAAGTATGTAAAAGAAATCATTATTAATTACAATATTCATGTGTTTTTAACTTAGAAGAAGAAAATCAATGAAATTCTAGAATTGTTTTCGTGTTTAGGAGAAGTTGAAATGTGAATGTGCATCCCTTCGTACTTATATCGCCTTTACTGTTATTAATGTCGTTGTTTAGCTATATATCTTGCTTCTTGTTAATGATTATGTTATGGGCTTTGTTGCTGTAGTTAATATTCCTGTTATCACTTTTTTGTTGTTATCTATTGACGTTAGTATTGTTGTTAGATATAGTTGTTGTTTATGTTTATTTTCTTCCATCCATGTTTTTACTTTTTTACATATATTTGTTACTATATATTACTTTTTCTATATTTGTTTGTCATCGTCGCATAATCCACTTGTCTTATTCTGGAATTTCTCTCAAGTTGTCAATCAGCCCATCAATCAACCAATTAGCTGATTCATACCAATAGAACGATCATAACTGATTCAATTAGCAAGAATTATTTTTATGCAGAGTATACGTGTAAGTGGATGAATATTACATTAATGCATAGGAGCATGAAAAAAAAAAATGGCATCAACTTCTTTTCGTCATTATTTGGTGATGTTATTGTTCCCTTTTTGTTTATTGTTGTTTTTGTTTATTCTTGTTGTTACTATTGAGTTAATGATTGTGTTGTTGTCGTTGTTGTTGTCGTCGTCGGTGGTTTACATTATTATTTCTTGCTTAGTTTTATATATTTGTATATATTTATTTTGGAAAATCTCAAGTTAAACAAATAGTACCAACATCATTACTTTATTATTAAATTAACATTTTTAATTAAATCAAACGATAGTTAGCTACATGCCTATCGACAATTGAAATTTGTATTATTATTATCTCTCATGCAGGTCAAGCATGGTATTCATTCTAATTGATTTGTAATTAAAGCTGTAACTCTCTTTTCGTGTTGTGACTTCACTGCACAGAAAGGAAGTTATTGTATTGTAACAAGCTCTACTTTGAGCAACAAACGCCCCATATTCATTGTTTTATGGACAGGTCTTTTGCTGACAGTAATGTAATTGCGTTTATTAATTTAGCTATACTCATATCGAAATGATATAGTTTATCATTAATGATATATAGCACTAATTTTAACTAAATTTGAAAAGATACATCTCTCATCATCGGGCAATGAACGCAAGAAAAGATCATTCTTGGAAATTGTCATAGTTATAACACGTGATCTTTAAAATTGCTTGGTTATTTCTCAAAACCATCTTTCAAAATGCCCATAAAACCCTTATAAAGTTAGAAAATTACAAATGTTGATAACTCATTCAATATTTATCATATAGACTTTCAGTAATGACTAATTTCATCATTATCTTTCTGTTGACATGAGAATTGCAACGTCACCTAATAGTGGCAGCCTATACTCACACAACTACATGATATTTTGAAAACCAGGACAATATGTTATAGAGCATAGTATTACCTCTCTGAATCTCGAAAAAATCTGTTTCAGAACAAAAGTTATAAGCTTCGAAAGTAAATACACTTTTCAAAAAAAGATTTATAGTAAGTTGTGATTTTTGATGACGTCAGCATGTCAAAGTGTTTATTAGATCTTGTAGTATTATCCTACCAAGTTTCATCTTTAGCTAATTCTGAGATCTCAAGGGGGGGGGGGGCGGATTCCGTCCCCCGCCCCCGAAAATTTTATTTTTAATTCATCTAAAACCATATTTCAGGTTGACCATGTGAAATACTACTTACATGGTTATTATCAGGAATATAGTGTAAAGATCTTTCGGTCAGTTTAAGTTTGTTCACGATCAATTACAACTTTCTTGTCTAGTCGAATCTACACGGTTGAACTTCCATGATATGCGATCTAGTTTGTCTTAACATTTCCGTTTCTGACAGCGCGAATATGTACTTTTGAACTCTCATTAAATAATCGCTTGGGCTCACCTATGTAGACTTCATTATCATCGCTGCATGGAATCTAATACACTATATTCTTCTGTTTTCCTATTTCTACTCTTTGTCTCTCTATATGTAGTCCGTTATAAATCATTAGGTCGATGACATGATATATCATTTCAACATCGTTTTTTACTTCACTAGATTACATACATGCAACACATAAACGAGCAAAAAAGTTAAAGAGATAAAAAGACATGGCTGAAAAGACTAGACGAAAAAACAAGAAGCGCAATAGAAGTGAAGTTGATCGTATAAAACGAATGTCAATGTTCGGTTTACGAATAGAAGCAAGGGATTACCACGACGATAATAATTATGACGATTTCCAAACTATTAGAAGAGAGATTAAAGATAAAAGTCATTCCTATCGAATAGGTCCTGCACCAGTTTCAGATTATGACACAAGACCAAGTCATTTTTTGGTGCATTACCCTGGAAGTTTAGACGGAGATTTAGATGACATAGCCATAGAGAAAAATTTACAGTCTGAAGTGGCAAATACAACGGCATCGAAAGCTGGCTGTCGTGGATTGATCATGTATTTTGCAAAACTTGGACAATCAGATTTTGATGAACAAATTGATCTGGAGTTTGTAGATTCACTGCTAAGAGGAGGTAGATACAATTTTTGCATATAGTGTCTGTAGTGTTACTTAATTATTGCATATAGGGGAGAAAATTGAATACATGAACGGTACAACCCTGGGTTTACAAGCTGTAGAGTAATAGTTAGTACCAGTGAATGGCACAGCTACAAAACAAGCAATATTAAAATACCCAATGGGAAAAAAACTTGATCAAAGTCAGTAGTAAAGACTAGTGTCTACTGCGGACTTTGAACAAGTTTCTGCGTACCGGGTAAATGTATATGCTATAAGTATTACCTCAAAATAACTCAAAATACTTTCCTATTTTAATTAACAGTTGACCCTCGTGGAAACACTTTGAGGAAAAGAAGCAAACACTTTGAGGAAAAGAAGCACTTCCATTAACTCTATTCAGGCAGACCTTTTGGGGGCTCTGACTAGCCCCCCTCCCCTTCCTCATCTCCCAAAACTTTTGATGGAACCATGCTGTAGTGTTGAAACTTTTCAGAAAGTTAGGTCAACCCTTAATTAACATTTTAACAAAATAATTTTTTGATGACGTAATTACTCATGATGACGTCATTGCTGGAAAACAGGTTGCGAGGAAAAAAGATTTTTAGGTGAATTTTTTTTTCTTTCAAACTATATACCAAAATCATTTTCAAGCCAAAAATAAAGGGAACCTTTGGAATAAAAAAAAGAATATTGAAGAATATAAAAAGCCTGCCCCTGAAACAAAATCCGACAGGCGCTGAATTTACCCCTCTCCAGATAAAATAGGATTGACAAAAATTAAAATTCACTCATATTTCGATATCAAATCCAAAATAAAATAGTATTTTTCTTATTGCGCAATAATATCAATTTATTAATCAATGAATCACTTATTGTATATTATTCAATAGTCCTAATTAAGCAGCGATGTCAATTGTTTTGAATAACCATTATAGAAACTTAATGATTGATTTCCACTAGGCAAAAAATTTACTGCGAAACCAAAAAAAAATGTTCTATTGTTGATAATTGACATCACGTGATGCGTGACGCCAGAGTGCGTTCTTTTGGCTTGGACAGACTTTATCGCTTAGTAGAAATCAATATTAGGAGTTAAAACCTTTTCTGATAAGAAGAATTATTGCTTTAATAAATATGTTTTATTTGCTTGCTACTCAGAGAACATTATTGGTCTATCTTAGTAGAATGATATATAAACGAGCTCTTTCAAATCTTTAGTAGATGTTTGTGAAAGAAAGTTAATTTTATGTTTTATGGCGGAGACAAAAGCTTATGAGAGGAACTTATATTGTAATCTAACTTATAATAGTGTGTATTATTGAATTGTAAGACGTGAGACTAAGGCTGTTTAAAATAGCAAAAGATGAGATTAAAGTCACATAATTACCTTATTTTGGTCAAAATTCCAAATAAATATCAAATAAATATCATGAAAGCTTGTAATGTCAGTAACACATTCTGAAAAGTTCATTCTTTAAAGACAACTATTAGTGGAGATACAAGTGATTAAAGTTTTGTATTTTTTATGCTAACTGTGTGGCAGCCATATTGTTTGGCCAAACTTCATCGCTTTTCTGCATGATTACATGAAGTTGTAGCTAGTTTTTGATAAAATAATCGCTTATTTGACCCACTTCCTGTTATTTATAAATGCTAAAATTTTCAGGGTGTGATCAGCAATTGCCAATAGTGAACTTGTTATAGATTTTAGAATTTTGACAAAATAGGGTGATTATGCGACTTTAAGTCTTTGGCCTCTGCTCTAAAATCTTTCATTTACGAGACTTGGTATTCAGCTAATGCTCATCCTTTTACTGTACAGTGAGTGACCTTCTATTAAATTTAGCTAATACTCATCCTTTTACTGTACAGTCAGTCACCTTCTTGTAACAATCGTTTCTTGTATACTAGTTCCTTTCCTCAAACATCTAACTTGCAGAACTATTTACCATTATCTAACTTTCACCTTTCTATGATCTTCAAAAATGTTAGTGCAATGTTAATACTCATCTTTCAACTTTGGAAATTATAAAATGTGTAATCTGTATCTGTTGTGACTTACACAACTATCTCAAAGTTAAGTTTTACAGAGAAGACTACTGACTAAACAATCTTGCATGGATCGGTTTCTTAAACCATTCCGTTGCTAATTTGTTAAAATTACACTGGTCCTTAAGATACTTGTATTTTTCTTTAGATGTATTCCACTTTGAAATGTCCATACCATTACCATCTTCTACCCTTGCATTTGCTTTTGGAAAATTTATGAAAAGTTCAAGATTTGTTACTGTAGAATGTTCTTCAAAACAAATCGAGGTTTCCTTGTTTGCATGTCAATCAAGAATTAATTCGTTCGAAGAAGAGTATTTAGATCTAGCAGCAAAGTATCTTCGTGAAGCTTGTCTATTGATAGGCAATTATCCATTTTCCAGATTGGATTTAGTTATTATGCCGCCATCATTTGCGTGCATGGGCTTGGAAAGGTATTAGAACCTATTTCCTATTTCTTGTATATATAATATAATACTCACTGTGGAGGAATGATTGTATGCATTGTAGCTTTTAAATCATGCTCAAAAATCACTTCTATGAATATTAACTCTTATTTCGACCACTGTAGAATCACTACTAGTGCTTGATTTTGCAAGCTTCTTTCACAGTTATATCTCAGTGGTCAATATAAGAATAAATAATCACTATGGGGGAGTGATGTTTGAGTATGGCATCAATTTACAATGCATACAATCATTAAAAAATTCTGTCATGCAGTGAATTATAAGTAAAAATACAAAGTGTTACATTGTCATTCCTTTAAACAAAAAGGCAGAATAGTATTGAGTCAACGATCTTGCAATTGATGAGTTAACCTGAAGGTTCCTCTTTCATTAGCCTCTACCACGAGGGGAGGGGAGGGCGTGCTACTCCATTCCCAGATCAAGTTGACCTATTACCCCAGCATGCTGGTACTTATTTTACCCACCACGTATGGATGAAAGGCTGAGTCAACCATGGCACCTCACCGGGAATTGAACCCGGGCCACTCCGATGAAGTTTGAACGTACTGACCACTATACTATGGTGCTTTATTATAGTGGTCATACTTAAAATGGTAAAAAAGATAAAACCGATCTATTACCAGTTCAATTGCATTGCACCCTTCTTCGTAGATATTTTAATTGGTTATTTTTCATTTATGTTTATTTACTTATTTATTTAGTCCTAATTTAATGTTTTTGTCGCAATCAATTTTATGTGGTGATCAAAGTATGTCGTCAAGAATTGCGCATGAAATAACTCATGCATGGTTTGGTTTACTGATTGGTGCAAAAGATTGGAATGAAGAATGGTTAAGTGAAGGTTTTGCTACTTATATGGAAGAAAGAATTATTGCTTCTGAAAAACAGGTAGAACTTTGTGCAATCCACGTTTATAAGTAAGTCCATTTTGGATTCGCGTCTGTCCGTCCACACTATTCCTTCGAAACCACCAAGCTGTTATCCAGAAATCGCACATTCCAATTTAATAGGCAAAATAAAAAAAATTAATTTCCTCTAAATAGTAAATGAAAATGGAATTATTGGAGAAAAATGGAGTTATTTGAGGGTTTTTTATGAAATTCGGTACTTTGCAAGAGCTAGACCTTAGAAATAATATAAGATTATTGTTGGTTAGTCACGTGATAAAATGTCTATCTTACAGACCAGAATATTGTATTTTTGGAGTCGTAAACAAGTTGAATTGTTTATAATCCATACAATATTAAATTTTTCATAATGATATCTGGTATGTAAATGGTCCACTATCTTGTACATTTCAATTACATGGTCATGTAGCTTATAGGTGTATTTTGCAGACCATAATGATGTTGCTGAAACTGCTAAATGTAACTTATTATTCAAATGAACATGTGATTAATCTATGATGAAGTGTGTTAAGTCAATGAGCTTGCAATTGATTGGTTTCTTCGGGACGAAGAAACCAATCAAT
>JAULBZ010004951.1:0-14028 GCA_032360805.1 Neoturris breviconis | reverse complement strand
TGGTTATGGCATGGTTATGGCATGGTTATGGCATGGTTATGGCATGGTTATGGCATGGTTATGGCATGGTTATGGCACGGTTATGGCATGGTTATGGCATGGTTATGGCATGGTTATGGTATGGCTATGGCATGGTTATGGTATGGCTATGGCATGGTTATGGTATGGCTATGGCATGGTTTAGCATGGTTATGGCATGGTTATGGTATGGTTATGGCATGGTTATGGTATGGTTATGGCATGGTTATGGCATGGTTATGGCATGGTTATGGTATGGTTATGGCATGGTTATAGTATGGTTATGACATATTTATATTTACGGAATGGAATATACAGGACCTCCTGATATTGCACATTTTATTATATGAATTCTCCTTTTGTATTAATATTCAAGGAGGTTAAATTGTCACAATACCCTCTAACAAAAACAAACAATTGTTGAAATATTGCAAGTAGGAGTAACCGTGACAAAAGGTATCGAATAAAAATAAAAGGTTGTTACTTCCTTTAATGTGTATATTTGAAACGAGTGAGAAATTCCGATGTCATGTTTAAAAACGTCGCGTGCCGGCAAAACGGTTCCAAATGATGGAGTTTGCATTGCTATTTAAAATAAGAGCAAATAATCACTGTGGAGGAGTGATTTTTGAGAATTGCTTCAGGCTACAAAGCCTGAATCAATGATCAAAAATCCCTCCTCCACATTGATTATTTGCAAACACTGCATTGGCGGGATCGTATTCAGTAACTCAAGTTAAAAACTAACAAAGACATAAATACATATCGTATTTGAATAAACACCCTAGACGGTTATTTATATCATTTTATATTTCCAAAGTAGAGGCGTTTATACGTTAATTAAATTTTGAATAAAGTACGGATTTAATTAAATTAAATAATTATATACCTAATATTTGAATAAATATATAGAAATTTATAAGAAATTTATAGCCAAATCAAACATGAAGTTACACCCAAATAAATATTCTTCTAAATAATGTTAAAAATATCGCTCGCATAGCTGCATCAAAATAAATACAACCACATCAACTTGATAACAAACGCTAGGTATGTACTTCATACTATACTACCACGCAATAGTTAAATGGTGTAATGATAGAGATTCAAAAACAATCAGCTATATATATATATATGGCAGGTGACGTGACCCAATTGTCTCATTTAGAATTCGCGCGAACGAAGGGGAGATTCGCTTTAAAACGATCTTGCAATTGCATTGATTGGTTTTATAAGCCAATCAACCAATCAAGCTTCAATATCGTTGCTGTAACACTCATCTTCACCGTTCAATTTTAACAGAAACTAAATAAATTAAAAAACACCTATCAGTGGTCAAAATAGGAGTAAATAATCACTGTGGAGGAGGGATATTTGAGAATAGCTTTAGACTTTGTAGCCGGAAATTATGTTAGAAAACCACTTATCCAAAGTGATTATTTGCTCTTATTTCGACCCCTGTCTATATATTAACATATACTTTACTCACAATATTAACCGAATGCATAAACTTGACCCAAACAAAAATATTCATGACAGCCCTTCACTTGCTACCTTAAAAACAAGTTCCGCTGTATATTTCTGCTTTTCCCATCAGATAAATCACGTTGAAAGCACATGGAAGTGACAATTTAGTTAAGTTGTTCGTACTTATGCATCATGTAAACCACGTTGAAAACACAAGGAAGCGACATTTTAGTTAAGATGTTCGTACGTATCTATTCTTTTGTAGGACGGGTTTGAAATAATAAACACAACAAGAAGTGCGAACACCACCAGTGATAAACCAAGTAAATTTGCAACGACTCCAACAGCAGGGAATGTTGAGTATGTTTTCATAAACCTATGTTAGTTAAGAAAGTAAGTTGGTTAACCTACCTCTGTAAGTGATAAAAACTTGTTTAAAATCCACAGTAAAGACGCGAGAATAATGCTGAAGACGTTGTTGTAACGTCTTTACTGTTGACTTTGAACAAGTTTTTGCCACATTTAACAACTATTTTAAGGCTTGGATTGAGGGAAAGTCGCCATGAGGACAAAAACATATTCAAAGTCCACAGCAACGCTAGAACGACGAACGAACTGCGTACTTTAAACAGGTTTTTGCCCACTGGATAGTTTGATGAAGGAATTAAAATTAATTATTAATTGGGGTAACTTTGTGACATATAATTACCCCTCTAACCCAGCCAACGTTGTTCTAACGTTATTTTTCTGACTTTGAACAGGCTTTTGCCGGCTGGGTAAGCGCCCCACTGGGACAGTAAAAATAAATTAAATAAATTAAAACCTACTTTAATTAAGCGCGCAGATTAATCTGATCGTATAAACGCAGCTTAATGTTACCATGATGGCATGAACCATTACAGCCCTCTCCCCTTTTAAGAATTTCAGATTTTATGCAAATAACATTTTTGGTTTGCAATAATGACTTATGCCTTTAGTTTATATTTATCATATTTTACTATATATAACATAATTGTAGTTATATTTTATATTTAATAAATGCTCACACATATACTGAAAAGTATTTCCCTAATGGAGTCGCAATGTTGACGTCGGTAAAAAAAATTATGTGATTTAATAGCATCTCTCACTTACTCACCATAATCATCATCATGAACATGATTAGTGAAATTATAAAATTGATCTGTGAAATACGAAAAAGAATCCTTTAATTGGGGTCAAAAGAAGAGCAATAATCACTGTGGAGGGGTGATTTTCGAGCATAGCTTCAGGCTGCAAAGTCGAAAGCTATTCTTAAAAATTCTTCCAACACCATGATTATTCTTATTTCAACCACTGTAAAGAGCACATACCCGAACAGCATTTTTTCAGTGATACCAGATATGCATGCCATGATAGACAAAACAAATATGAACCCACCAAAGATAACATGCACTTTTAAATATCTTTGTCGGTTAACATCATCAAACTTTGGGTAAAGAAAACCAGCACATCCCAGGAATAGCTAAATTGAGAATAAAATGATCATCATCAGTCAGTGTAAATGTCATATTTTAAAGAAGAAATTTTTGCAAGAAGATTATGGTCAATTCGCAAAGTTAAATTCTCACGAAAAATCTGTTATCTGCTGATTCATGAAATCAAATTCTCGCGAAAAATTTGATTATGGTCAATTCGCAAAATTAAATTCTTGCAGAAAATCTGTTATCTACCGATTCGCGAAATTAAATTTTCGTGAAAATTAATTTCCGACATTTAAGCTCTACCATTTTTCCGTTACAAGTTTTTTTGTACAAGCAACTCAGTTGCTAAGGGTTGAGGCTGAAATTTGGTTTAAATTTTCCATCTATTTTAATATCTTTTTCAACATTTTATTGCACAAGAAGTAAGCAGATTTTCATAGAAACATGTTTGTAGATGAAGAAGTTTAGGTGGAATACATATTGATGAGCATAGATAAAATTCTGTATACTTCCCTTGCACCTGCCATCTGCTTTCGTCTCATCTTATCCATAAATATTCAGTGATACTACCATGAGTATCCCAGCAGACACATGTATAAACAAAGTTGCAAATTGTTGCAACGTCGTTTGATCAAGAAGTATTGCTGGGTTAGGGCTCTTCTGAAAATTTAGTAAGCAAATATATAATTTGCGAAATTAAATACTGGCAAAATTTTGTTTACGCTAAATTCGCAAAATTAAATTTTCGCAAAAAAATTGTCTATGGTTAATTCGCAAAATTAAATTCTTGCAAAAACCCTCTTTTTGAGACTTGCGAGAGTTTCTTTCTTACATCGAATTTCTTTATGCATTTTACTTGTAACACCTTTCTGAATCTCTGTTCTCTATGCTTTGCTCCAAGGGAATTCTATCCCTCCTCCTATCACATAAACATGTCTTTTAACACATGTGTGTTTTCTGGAGCACAAATTCCCTTCCGTATCTAAGCCTTCCATATCTAATATAAGTCCTCTCTCCTACTATAATCACTGTGCATGAGAGATTTATAAATTTAGCTTCAGGCTTTATAGCCTGAAGTTTAGCTCTAAAATTCCTCATCCGCGGTCATTGCTTACTTGACAAGAGAAAAGTACAACAGTTGCCATGCCAATCCAACTATGCAAACTATACATATTAGGTATTTTATTTTTATTATGAAATTCAAACACAGCTACCAATCCAACAACAGTAAAGATGAACGAACCCAAATGTAAAAAACCATGGATTAATTTCACAGTAAATTTGTCTTGTTCACGTAACACACGGTATGCAATCGCAGCTACAAAACGAAAGAATACATTACAGTTTTATGGTAAATAGGATAATCTGAAGGTTCAACATTTTGGTAATCAAAGGTACAGTATTGAAAGTAGCCCACCAAACGTGAAAGTTAAACCCAAGCACATAAATATGATTTGCATACACACATTATATGTCAGTGTTTGAAATAATGTATAACACACAAACTTAAATAAACAATTGGAACACCTTTTTCAGGGTAAAATTATGCCAGGTCACTGTGGAGGAGAGTAATGAAATGGGCATATGCACATGAATTTTTCAGCATTTTTTCATTTAACTTACTAAGTGTAATCATATTTTATCAAAAAATATGTGAGCCTATGGCTGCTTCACTAAATATTCTCAGTTGAAAATGCAAATTTGTTCTAAAAAAGAAATTTAGTCAAAATTGGGTCTAATTTCGTGTGCATATTACACAAGAACGGATCAATGTTATGGAGATGATCAATGTTTTATCGGGTCTCTTTTTGGATCAAAATGAACAAAATATGTGAAAATGAGCAAAATCTGAGATAGTCACTATCACAATGTCCTGAAATCTCCTGATTCTTATAAAAAGTAGCTCATAACATTTAATAAAAGGTGGTTCTCTATTGTTAAAATTAAAAATAGAGATAATAAATTTAACAATGCAATAGAAGAATACATTTCCTTAAATTAATTTTATTAATTTCCAAAATCAAAACGGAGATATTCTTAAAACGTTAAAAAAATTATTTTTATTTTTTATCATTTCAAAAAATTGAGGAGAGAGCTTACCTAAAATAAATGGTACCTTATCATTTAGCATGTTATTTAGGTGAATGTGTTGAAAACCTCACATAATGTCAACTTTAAAATTTAAAAAATTCTCAAAATATTTCTAAGTCTCCTTATCATTTTAGCATGTTATTCATAGAACTCAAATGTTTGAACATTTTGCCTAGAATGCCATAACCAAATTTCAGGACTATAACACACCTTTTTTAGTCCATTGGCCTGAAAATGCAATTTTGACGTTTTTTGCCCAAAACGCAGGAACGAGTGGGCGAAATCAAAAAAGTGAGTCTTTAGTGAATTTGTGAATTGTGAATTTTAGTGAGTCCTTCTAAAATATCGCCACAAATGCTGGTACCGAATTTCAAAATAGTAGCACTTCGGGAACTTGGTCTATTAACCCATCTATTAGCCCATCCAAGCTTTGTTTATTAGGCTAAAAACCACTCCTTTACAATGTTTAGTGGTTCTTATTTTGAGTATACTGATAGAATAAGATCTACTTACAATTTCCAGAAAGTAAAACCATTCCTAATACCATAAATACAGGGTGATAATTAAACATTTTACCAGAACCATCCCATGCAAATCCACCTAAATGTTGTGCAGTCCAAACTAAAACCAAAACAAAGCAAGCAAAGGCAACAAGTTCAAGAATTAATGCCAATAGATAAAATATTCTTGCACTATCTGGGTCTTTGTCAATATTATGAGGTGTAATATCTGCTACAAAATGAACTGTGTCCTGTGCTTCAACTGTTTTCTCTGATACTGGACTCTCCATTATATTTTTCTAAAAAGAAACTTTAAATAGTCTTTAGGCCATTAGACATTGGACACCCTAATCCTCTACCTCTTACCATCAGTAAGTATAATGATTCATTTTTGTAAATGGGATGCTCAGCAACCCTGAAACATTGCCCTATCTAATGCTTTAGAGAGTATGCCATATTTTATTCTCAATTCCAAATTGATACTGTAGCTCTAGAGATGAATTGCCATTTTTGAAACAAAACGCAATGAAATCCCTATCAAAGTAACTCAATATTCCTTTATACTTACTGCCCAAGCAAAATTGTTCTGAAAATTATTGAAATATGTTGAAATATATACATGATGGTATACATAATTCTAGAACGCAATCTCGAAAAATAAAACCAATGGCCATATCTATTCAGTTTCAATACAACAATTGTATGTCTACTTTAAATTGAATATATGTTGATTGCTTCTGCCCTTGTATTCTGCTTTTTTTAATTTTCTTTGTTCTGTAACTTATACATCGTCACATTGTTTATTCTTTTCAATTAGAATGAGTCGTTCCTGTAAATACCATAGCAAGAACACACGGAACACATGATATATGGTCATATTGTCATAACTGGAAAATAGCGTGCCTTCAATATTTTCCATGAAAACCTTGGCATAGCTAGCTATGTTTGACAAATTGAAGTAACAACATACATAATGAAATAATTCGCCTAACAAGTATATGGTGACGCCACCCCAAGTTGGTTGCGAGATGGGCGCGCGGAAAGCAATTTTCTTATTTTTCAATGAAAAATAAATGCGAAACGATGCGGTTTGCATGTAGAGAGATTCTCATACTTTTTTTCAAGTTTTTAACGTCTCCTCCCCCCTAAATGAGGGCTAAAAGAGCCATTAAAAAAAAGAAAATCGATTGTCGATGAAGAAGGCCCCTTTTAAATAGCTCTACAGAAAGATCATGTCTGCTTTTTCCGTAAATCAGACAGCGGCAATAAGAATGATTCCTAGTATGGGAAGCGAAACTGATATGCATTCAACTGTGGATGCAAAAATTGGGGCGCTCTGCTGCCAGTCTGCTCTCTGCTTATTCTACATACGATACGGCATATCGGATCGCCGGCTATATATATGATGGGATGGGAGGGCGGACGGACAAAAATAGAGTTCGTTGTACAATATAATAAGACTAGTGACGTTTTCATGATGGATTTATGTGTCCATTCGGCTACGGTCATTTGTAAAGTAACAAAAGCTGATACCATAAAATAACTGCCCCAGATACTACACAAAAACACAATTCATCGAAGGCAGATGGAACGGAAGAACGGAACGGATGTGTTACATTGATCGATGGACCAAACCGAAATGTTTGATATTTTAGTATAACATTAAAGGTAGGCGAGACAGTACTTTTTACGGTACCGACAAATCAAAACATTCTTTGAGTGAACAATTGTTCATAATTTTAACTATAAATATTTAATTAATTATAGACACGCTTTTGTGAATTTTCGAGACCGGGAGGTTTTGTTTGTTTGCTTGAACCAGTAATTTAAGGATTGCGGAGCGTGGGTGTACCACTATGTTCGCAAGCTGGCAGAGGAACACTTAAGTAAGAATTGCTTGCTAAAAAAAATTTAATGGATGACACGTGTCGAGCTAGTGAAAATGCAAGAGCAAATCTGGCAAATAAGAAGAGACAATGATATCAAGTAATGAAAGAGATAAAAAAAAGTCCAGAAGAGAATAAGCAAAAATACTTACTTAATACAACAGCCTCGTAGCTTGTTCAGACCATAGTCATAGTCAACCTCGTTCCCAGGGTTTCTTGCCTTTTCGAAACACATGGGAACGAGGTTGAGTCATAGTCTTTTTCTTATGACTAAACACAGCTCTGTGATGGCTGGTTGTTAACAAAATTCTTTGGTGCAGTTTATGAGGTTTACCTTATCATAGTCGTAAGACTCTTGTGACTATGATCTTATCTAGACCTTAGACAGACTCTTAATTGACAGAATATATTCGCTTGGCAAAGGTCTTTTTCAATCTTTCACCTCAAAGAAATATATAAAATATAAAAAGCTCAACCACAAATTTAGACTTAACCCTATATATAACAACACTGGGCTGTTTTTAGCTGGTGTAGTCCTGTGGAGGAGGGGGGGGATAAAGTGCCCGAAGCCATTTTTTTCCGAACCGCTGATGCTTATGATATGAAACTTGATAGACTTATAGAAAAAATCAATACAAACACTTTGACTAAAACAAATTGATTTAATGACGTCACCTATACCTGTTATGACGTCATCAATAATGAAAAATGCTCTAAATTTGCCGTGGCGTTTATTTCCAAACCGTTCCAAATAGTTATGACATGAAACTTGGTGGATTTATAGAAAACGTGAATATAAACAGTTTGACATAATTGTTTTGTAATTTGATGACGTCACTGACACCTGTTATGACGACATCATTAGTGTAAAATATTGTAAAAAGTTTGTGGTCTTTTATTTCCGAGCCACTAATACTTGTGGCGTGAAACTTGGTACACATATAGAAAAACTCAATCCAAACACATTGCAATAAATATGCTTGATTTGATGATGGCATTAGTAAAATATAAAATCTGGTCTGTATTTTTAAATACTTTTCTATATTTCATTTAGTATTTCCATAATTAACACATACCAGTCCCAAAGTTAGCCTAACAACATCAGATATCATTTTAACAAAATTTTATATTTTTAAAAAAGTTACCCCCGGAAATTTAACCTAAAAATTCCAAAAAACAAATAATGGTGAAAATCCTTAATAAAAGTTGGGAAAGTCACCAAATTTCAATACCATACCTATAATAGAAAAAGAATACCGCCAAATAAAAAGGCCGCGGGCACTTTATGCCTTTATGTTAAGGGGTAGATTATTTTTGAAAATGTGTAATATATGTTCACCAAATATCCCAAGTAAGTTTTAAAATGATATAATATTTACACTTTAGGTGTCATTTTCACAAAAGCTTTGTTTACTACGAAAACTTATTTCTTTAGGTTAAATCGAATCAAGTTTACACGTGAAGAAATAGTGAATGCAATGAACTTTGAAGGACAGAAAATCGATCTTGAAAAATGCACCCGAATTAGTGGTTTGTTTCATAAGTTTCATCTTGGAGATCTCTACAATGAAATTAACGAACAGGTAATAACTGAACATGATTTATGGCAATGTGATGCACTCAACAATCTCAATTATGTTAATGTTGAAGCAAGTAGAGGTTCTAATGATATTAACTTGTACTGTCATAACTCTGTTGCATCAAGATGTAAACAATTGCAGATAGATAAGAACTTGCAATTGAGCCTACTGCTTGGCATGTTTCAATCAAATGTTTATACAAAATATATCGAAGATGGTGATATCATTGGTCATCTTGCAAATGTAGATATCCATTATACAGGAGAAACTCGAATGGAATATTTAACTACCCGATCAATTGATGATATTGACAATAGTTTGCTAGACAATTACGAATTCACGCATATTGTAGTTGCTATTCAGCATGGAAGAAGGTTTTTGATGTCTGTGGAGTGCTCTACTGAAAAACATACCTATGTGAAGGAGGTTGAAGATGATATTGTTTCATACATTTTATCAGATGATGGTGTAGTGAACAGACAAAATATGTCTTTTAATGAGGACAATCTTACCATAAAAGAGTATAGTAAGCTAAATCATGGTGTTGATAATTTAGAAAAAACTCGTTATCTATGTAAGAACCTTGTTGGTGCCATCAACGAAGTTGATGATGAACCAATTTGGGTGTGGCTACTACCTAAACGAACCTTACAACGCATGGAATCAATTAATTCTGTTATAAGAAAAAAATATTTTCAAATACCTGAAATGATTTTATCTCAATGCATTAAACATATTGATCAATTAAATAAATTAATTGGTAAAGTTCAAATGCTTATTGACCAATCAAAAGGTTACACAGATCTGAATGTATCGTTATTAAGTGCTACAAAGATATTACAGGATATCTTCACACGAATAAAACAATTAATTATGAATTTTCGGATAATGGGTAAATCTGTTGAAAAAGATTTAAAACGAATTTTGCAATTTATCAAAGTAATAGTATCACCTGATTCTAATTTACATGCATGGTTAAAAGTGAAAGATGCCATCATAAAACTGCATCAATCTCTACATTCAGCTAAAAATATGCATATTACAGAAAAAGAGGAATTAGAGGATCTCTTAGACCTAAATTATGTTAAGTTGACTCTTTCATTCAATGATACAGATGAAATTATTCTGGATCAAACTAAGAAACTTTTGCAGGAACTGAAGACTAGTGATATCAAAACAACACGAATATTTGATAATCTTCCTAATGAACCCGACGAATTACAATTCATTAAAAAACTTGACGAATGTCTTGAACAATTCTCTTTGTTAGCTGAAATAAACACAGACAATGAAAAAATTGTATTTTTTGTTGAATTGAAAACATGTGATAGTTATAATGCGGAATTGGAATATTTTTATAATGGAGAAGTACTGAATTGCTACAAACTTCCACCAAGAATCGCAGAAAAACTTTTCTTAACAACATCTGATAATAATATTGTTGTTACTTGGGAGTCTTTGATTGTAGAAAGTGAACCACTGGAAGAACATATAACTGATGGTTGTGTATCAAAAAGTCCAGCTGCTGGAAACGATGACAGATCCGATGAAAAAGACTTACATATGGGGGATAAAAATGTGTGCGACAATTTTGAAGTGTTTGGTAATGATTCGACCAGAAATATTCAATATACGGTTTCTTGTTATAAATGTAATTCGAACAGTTACATTCAAGACACCTTAATATCGGAAACAGTTGTACCATCCTCGGTAGAAAGAGAGCATACGTGTACATTTTATGACATTAATCCTAGTTATAGGTACAAAATAGTAATACAGCCAATTTTTACAAGTATTGACCTGTTTGGCTTTCCGCTGAGTGAATACCATCCTGCTCAGATGAAAACGCGACACTGCGGTAAGTTTCAGTCAGAATTATGTTTTCCGTTTGATATTGATCGTTTCTGACTTAAATTTAACCTTATTCTGGCCGGAATTTTTTGAACATATGGCCGAGGAAGGGGGCGGATTCTGCCCTCTTCATAACTGTTAAACGACTAATGACGTCCTCACAAAATTTTGGAATAGTATATTTTGCCCAAAATCCATAAATTTTTAGAAATGCTATTAAAACAGTTCTAGATAATATTTTTCCATTCTGTTTGTAGTTTTGGACAAATATTTTGTTGTTCTTTAACATAATTTCAGATTTTTGACAACAATATTGCATAATACCAAAATTATTGTCTGAAAATCCGAATAAAATCCGATTTTTAAATTTTTGGATATATCTGGGAAAACGAGTTAGTCATGTGACCAAAATTTCTGTTGCGATTGTATGTAATCTGACCAAGTTTCATGTTTTAAGTATCAACCAAACACATATTATTGCAAAATAATGTTTTAGCGATTTATATAGGATTTCCCATATAGAATTAGGTGGTCTCAGGGTATAATCCGTTATTGTAATAAAGCTGCAATTTTCACCATTTGTGTTTTATAGTCAGTTTCATAAAGTCAAAACGTTTCAGTTCTATTGCTTTTGTGGTTCAGACTTAGTAAATAATAATGTGACAGGGGCGCTGAATCCGTCTCCCCTCCCTCCCGGCCTAAGTTGAGTTAAGATGTGTCGCTGCCACTTGTGAATCTGCTGTCAAAATATTAAGTACATTTCAGATGGTGATTTAACATTAAACATACTTATAAGTATAATTGAGGATATTCTGTAACTCCACCTTTATGATAGCATGATGAAATGAAATTTAAAAACAAATTAAGGGGGCTCTCGATGCTTAATTTGGAAAACGTAATATTTGTTATATTTCTGGCTGAAACAGCATATGATTTAAAAGATAAAAGGAAACATCAAATAGGATTTATAGTTAGTAAAAAAATTCCGTGACCTTATTAGCAAAATTTACTGCCGTCAGCAACTTTTGTTTGACATGAAACTGTATCTTATTTAATGGAATACCTATGTAGAAAGTTGCAACAAAAAATAATCCGCATAACAAAAACTAGAAACAATAGCATAAAAACTTGACATTTTGGAATATAAGCTAATTTAAATGACGTCATCCACTAAAATGTACAATTTATAATGGACTATATGTGTGCAAAGTTTGAAAGCTCAAGCATGAACCTGGTAATATGAAGACCTATATTATATAAGATTAACCCTATTAAGGTCCTGCTTTTTGGTATTGAAAATAACCGTAAGGGCACAACTTTCTCCTCCATAACTTTTGATAGAATCGTGTTGTAGTGTTGCAACTTTCCAGAAAGTTGGGTTAACGCATAATAAACATTTTAACACAAAAATTCTCTTGGTGACATCATTACTCGGGATGACGTCATCACGGGAAAACAGGTGGTGCAAAGAAACATTTTTTAGGTGAAAATAAGAAGATTGAAACAAAAATAGGAAGATTTTATTTTATTTTTTCACTACCTGTCAAAAATATTGTTGCTAGGGGAATTGTACCACATTCTTTGTAGTAACTTACGAACCATGATAGCAATAATATTGAAACGTACCTAGTTTTAATATAAATCTATTTGGCTATTACTACTGAAATTTAAACATCGTACCGTTAGTAGATCAAAAGATATGGGTCATAACCTGAAACCACCTATTTGCAAATGGGAAATTCTATGTAAAAATCTATATCATAATGTTAATGTTACGAAAGTTAGTGAAGTTACTTAAAATAACAAAGTAAATAATTCTAACAAGTTTAATCATGTGACTAATCCGTTTTCCCCGATTTTTCTGATTTTTAAAAATTAAAATTAAAACCCCGGAAACTATGTAAAAGAACATTTGAATAGTTATCATCCAAAACTGCAAACAAAATGAAAAAAGCTGCCCCCCCCTGCAGCTTTGAGGAGCCTTAAAAACCCAGCATATATAGGGTTAAGATAGAGACTTTTTTCAAATTTCGACAAGCAATACACGTCACAAGCAAAACAAAAACGCGAAATACAACCACAACAAGTCTCTAGAGATTTATCGAGTATACTTAAGACTTAGGGCTTAGAATCTTAGGACTTTTTGCAAACTCGACAAATTTTGTTGCTCCCAGCAGCCTAGTACCCAGGCTTTTGGAACAAATTCGGATTTTTGCGCCATTCGCCTTGCTAATTAAAATTATAGACTTTTTCTCTCAGTTGAAATTTCGAATTTTTGCAAATATTTCACTTTTTCCACTGTATATTTGGCAAAGATAAAAGAAACAAAATACAGAACATACGGAAAAATTAGAAAACGCTGATGTCAGGAAATATATATTCTTAACAATATTTATATTAGAATTAGATTCATTTTTAACTCCAACAACTTGATTGATAAACTTCATATTTTATATTTTTATTTAGATAAGGAATATTGCCGGCCGGACCTTAAATCGAAGGAATCTTCTTCAGATGATGTAGATGGACGTACGTATATAGATAATTATCTGTGTTTGACGTGAAAGTCAATCGATTACGGACTATATATAGCATTACACTATTTCATATACTAGAGCCAGATAGGATAGTATTCGGTAGTCTTGTTGCCTGTGTACTGTCAAACAGCATTGTCAAACACAAAACTTCGCTTTTTCGTAAAAGAATGAGCTCTCTTCAAAACGTTTTTTCCAACGTTAATACTCCAAGTAAGTGACATTACATATTATATAACAATGTTTCTTAATACATCGATACATTTTAATTTATTAAGGGAAGAAAAGGTAACAATCAAATCGACTATGTAAAAGAGGAACATTCAGTAATTATTTATTCTTTATTTACCAGATGAGCGACAGCATCTTCCTGAATACAAAACAGACCACAACATAGATAGTAATCTACAGCAAGTTAAAAACGCTCCAACAAAAGAAAGTTTATGCCTAAGCGGTTTCTTTCGAAATGTTCGACTTGGATCTTGGATGAAATGAAATTTAAAAACAAATTAAGGGGGCTCTCGATGCTTAATTTGGAAAACGTAATATTTGTTATATTTTTGGCTGAAACAGCATATGATTTAAAAGATAAAAGGAAACATCAAATAGGATTTATAGTTAGTAAAAAAATTCCGTGA
>JAULBZ010004950.1:0-14031 GCA_032360805.1 Neoturris breviconis | reverse complement strand
CTCATTGACTTAACACTCTTCATCATAGATTAATTTTTCTCAAAATTATTGAATTTTACTTTTTAAAGCTGCTAAGATATCTGCTTTTGTTAACGAATTTTGGAGATGGCTCCTTACTGGTCCCTTATTTGAAATAACACTCATCTCCGCAGATACCATAACTATCATTGCCCTAATAAGTCTTCAAGCTCATTGTATTAGGAGTTAAAGTAACTGCCAGTCATCAATGTGGAGGAGATCAATATTCTGAAAAACCTCTCCTCCACAGTAATGACCAGCAGTTATTTTAATCTGATAATTATGTACTCAGTGCCCAAAGACTCAAGTCGAAAACAAATATTTTTGTATATTTTAAAGAAGCTAAAATTAACTAAAATTTAACTAAAATGAATCTGCAATGGAGTGCATTTTGTCAACAAGCTTGTAATTTTTTTCTCCATGATTACCTATCTCTGTTAATGACGTCAATTTGCAAAATAACTTCAGTGAACAAAATAAGAGCAAATAATCACTGTGGAGGAGGGATTTTTTATCATTGTAGCCTGAAGCTATACTTAAAAAAATCACTCCACCGTAATGATTATTTGCTCTTACTTTGACCATTGACATCTTACCTCATATTCACGTAAGTCAATTATGAAGTCACTTGGGTTTTGTAAATCATGAAAAAGATATAACCTTTGTCTTTTCACAACACACCATTGTTTGGTATTCGTTTGTACATTTCGTAATAATCCAGAATATAATGGGTTTTTTAAATCATGTACCATTACTGGTTCAAGAATTCTGTTGTAATAAATAGAATAATTTCAGGTTATAATGTGCCAGTTATCTCATTGGTACAAGAAAAAATACTGCATTGAATTTTTGCATCCTCTGTTAAACGCCCTGGCCATTTATTAAATTTCTACTTTTTGGGGGTGTTTATTTAAAAATAAATAGGGCCTATGGACACAACCATAGTATGAGAAGTTCATCTACATTAATTTAAACATTGACAAATATTGAGACATTTACACTGGGGGGTGACGGGGGGAGGGGGTTAGTGGAGAAGGGCGTTTAACAAATATTTTCAACTATTGTGGGGCACTTATTACAGGTGTTTAAAAGAGGTGGTGCTAGAGGAAATACAGTATACAAAATCACCAATAAGCAATAAGGAAGTCTGTATGTCTGTAAAAGTCTGTAAAATAGACATTTATATCAGAAGTGCTTACACCGCCCCCTAAATAAAGTTGAAACAGAGTTGAATATCAGTTCTGTTCACCCTGACATCTCATGTAAGGGAGGGGTTTCATAAAATGGGCAGAAATAGGGCCGTTTCTTGTTTTTGTATAGCATACATATATTTTTTTCAAGATATGTTTTTAAATCTTTTGTTATAATGCTAATTTACCATAATATTAGCTATAGATAATTACAATCTAATTAGTTACTTATGATAAAAATATCCACATACGCAAGTAATTAATCTTTAATGACCTTTCGATAATTAAGTTACTGCATGATGCAATAAGACCTAGATCAAAGTTGTACCCGTATTAGATACAGACTTTGTCATGCGAAAAAGATATATTATATATATATATATGTATTATATATATATATATAAGAAGTAACTGGACAAACTGGACACAATATTGAATGATTTTCAGCATTCATTGGGCACATGTAAATGCTGCCTAAATTGTAGTGATTATTTTCTCTTAAGGAAAAGAGTGCTGAATCAACGATCTTGCAATTGATTGGTTTCTTCATACATATCGAACCAATCGATTGCAAGATCGTTGACTTAACGCTCTTCTTCTTAGATTAATTTTCCTCAAACTTATTTATTTTCTTTAAAGCTGCTAAAATATCTACTTTTTGAAACAAATTTTGAAGATGATTTCTTATTTCAATATGTATAAAAATGAATTGTTTACCCATCTTTCTCAAGTGTATCAGGTGTTAACAGCAAAGTTTTATCATAAATTGTTGGTGCTCTTCCCTTCCGTTGAGGAACAGGTGGTGGCTCGTCAGGAGATTGTGGACTATCTGCTGTATCTTCATCAATAACCTCATTAGCCTGTTTACTGACACTACCTATTCTCTCATATATAGCATCATGATCTTTACCATTGGGTTGAGACTTTTTAATTGGCGGTGTAATATAAGACTAATAAATAAACAAAAGTAGTATTAAAATATGTAGCACGCACATTATTTACAAGCTTGATCAGGGACCGTCTCAAAAATCAAATTTACAGAGGAGAGTACTAAGTCAATGATCTTGCAATGGATTTATTTTTTCGTACCAAAGAAACCAAACCATTGCAAGATCATTGACCTAACACACTTCTGCACAGATATATTCTTGTTGAATTTTGTAAATCTTAGTTGATTTACAAAAAAGTTGGTTTTAGAGCAAAATTTTGAGACGGTCCCTTACATGGAATCTTTACAGAAACAATAATTTACAAAATAACTACCACTATTTGCTCTTATTTTAAACTATCATTCTACATGTTGTTCCTTGTGATTGCTCATGATTACTTTTCCTAGTGATTGTTGATTTTTTTTTGTGAGATAAAAACTTGTTAATACTGCTTTACCTATTCTACATTTTGCAACATACTTTATCTCAAGGACCAAGTAGGCTTCTGTGTGATTATCTTAACAAGCTAAACTACTCTGCAAAAAATATAAGCATGTGTTTTGTTTTGCTCCAAAATTATGTTATGTTTTTCACATTAGGTATTTTTATAAGTACTGCAAACTTATTAATAATATTTTAACTTTCATGCAATCAAATGTACAAGTACACTCTCTGTAAGCCTCAAAACAACAGTTGGAAATCACCAGTTGAGGAGTGTGTTTTGGGTACAGTTTTTAGCTGGAAAGCTGTACTCAAAAACACTCCTCTACAGGTGATGTCCAACTATCATCATTTATACCTATACCTAAACGTTGAGGTATAACAGACATCCAGTGTAAAGAACTCTTACTATACGAAATAATTTTCTGTTGGGTTCTACAAAATATCACTTTGGATTATAGCAAAAGCAACATCAGCGTGTGCTTTAAAATCAAAACTAAAATGGCTTGGAGACAGCCTCAAAGAAAAGTAGACTTTCGCATGTGCAAGACAAAACGGTTTAAGGAAGATGCCTTTTGTTTATTTCCCAAGGTGAAAAAAGCAAAATCTACATGTTCGAGCAAGGTTAAAAAGATATGTATTTTCAGACGATCTGCAGCAGCGTAATTTTTTCCCTCAGCACCAACCATGGTGGCATCAAGGGTAGTCACTAAACCCTATCTGTGCCTGTCACTATATCAATGTCACAGTTTAGTTCGGAAAGGTTGGCAGGTCTGTCAGTACTGTAATTATATTTATACCTCAAATGTACTTCGATCCGCTGATTTTTTCTTTTTACTTTGATAAGGTAGTGTTGCTGATTTTTCTCCAGCATTTGTCCACATGGTGCCTTTCCTTGACAAATTCCGCTGTTCTTCAAGGAACTCTTGTGAAGCCAAGTCATTGGTATCTTTTGTTCCATTTTCGCTGCTTATTTTTCGGTCAGAAGTAATAAGGTTATCAGCATCGGCAGCAATTGTCGTAGAAATTTTACCTGATTTTCTTGGAGGCAATGATGGAGGTTTAATAAAGGCATCAAGTTTATCAACATATTCATTACATTTTCCTTTAACAGTATCAGATATAGGTTCCTTTATTAAGACATCTTTAAAGAAGTCGCGCACATCAAGAAGTATCTTGTTGTATTCTATATATAAAAAAATCAAAAAATCAATCAGAGTGTGTCAAATAAAACCAACATGGCTGTTTTTCAAAAAATAACAATTGTTTTGAAATATAAAAAACATGAAAGTGTAAACATTAAGTATCAAATACTCATGATACAAGCACACTTTGGTTATTACATAATGCTGATTGTCAAGATTGTCAAAAAAACATTCAAATTGCATTATTATGATATTTTTATGTACATGGATGTATTCCATTATTTTCAAGTACTTATGCTATGTACATGATTATCTTTAGAAAATTAGAGCCCAATACCGTAATGCTTCGATTAAGCGACTCCTCAAATTAGTGCCCTACTAGAAATATGACAAAAAAGGTCCAGATTTTGTTGCAACACGCTTCAAGGATGGAAATCCGTGTTGTGACAGAATGAGATGCTAAGAAGTCAGATCAACTTTAAGTATACACCAACATAATCTGTTTGCCCAAATCTGGAAGACATTACATGCATTTTTGAAAATAAGCCCCTCAAATAAGCATCCCTCAATAAAACTTCTGAATTAAATAGATGCCCAAGGCATTTAGATGGTGTACTAAACATGCCTCTCACTGAGACGTGTACGTTCGCTCGCGCTGACATATGCATAAGACGATTCACACATGCAAAAAGTCATTTGGATTATAGAATTTTTTTTAAAAAATTAGTTTTAACATTATAACACCTCAAACACCTTTACTCTGTTGATGCTTTTACTCTATCTTCCATTTGCATGTGTGAATCGTCTTATGCATATGTCAGCGCAAGCAAACGCACACGTCTCATCAACAGACATGTTTAGTATATACACCATCTAAATGCCTTAGGCATCAGTGGGTACTAGATAATTGTCCATGTAGATTATGCAAGGACTATGTACAAGGATTAGGATATGTTATTATATGAATTATATATTTTTAGATTATAATATATTATATTATATTTATTTTATTACCTTGCTATCTATATATTGAACAATATTTCAGTTTTTTATACAATATGTTTACAGTTTTTTATATACAATATTTAGATTTTGTTATGGGTGTAAATAGTTAACTTTAATTAGTTTGACTGTAGCTATATTAGTTTTTACCCATGTAAAATAAAGAAATAATAATAATAAGAAGAAGAAAGTTGGTCGACCGCAGTTAGAGGCAATCTAAAGGTTCCTCTTTCATTAGCTTCCACCATGAGGGTAGGGGAGAGTGTCACTCCATTCCCAGCTAAAGTTGATCTAGTATTCCCTAGCATGCTGGTACTCATGTTACCAACCAGATGGATGGAAGGCTGAGTCAACCATGGCACCGCACCAGGAATTGAACCAGGGTCATTTCAGTGACGTTGGTAAGTATCAACCACTAATACTATGATGCCATAATTATTGTAAAATACATTGTAAAAAGTCTAACCTTTTCCTTTCTTTTTAGCTTTCGGTGAGGGAAGCAATGGTAGTTCAAGTGCATCAGAAGATGTATTCACATCAGATATATCAAGAGTAGATTCAACAACTCTTTTCTTAGCAGGTGGTTCATCAAATGTTTGTTCTTCAGACAGTGGCGTACTCTAAAATATCATTATAAATACAACCTGAAATAACTGCCAGATATCACCTGTGGAGAAGTGTTTTTACACTCCTCATCAGAATGAATCCCAATAGTTATTGCTTAAAATAAGAGCGAATATTCACTGTGGAGGAGTGATTTTTGCTTTATAGCCTGAAGCTACACACCTGAATATAATTGCCAGAAACCACCTGTGGAGGAGTGTTTTTTTTAGTATAGTGTTCAGTTAAAAAACTGAACACTATACTCAAAAAACACTTATCGACAGGTGATGTCCGACAGTTATATTCAGGCTTGAGCTATGCTCAAAAACTTCTTCTCCAAACTGATTATTTGCTTCCATTTCAAACACTGTCAATTATTATGATGACTGCTAAGAACAGAGTCTAATTACCACTCTCCTAAATACCCCACAAAATGTTTTGGCCCCTTACATACACAGAATTCCTACAATCTATGAAAATATACCTGCGTCTTGACATTATCACCAACATCTATTGTAAGGGGTTCTAAAACACAATACATGAAATAAATGAATAAAAAGTACCCAGCAATCCCAACAGACATCAAGGGGAAGGTAGCTGAATCAACGATCTTGAAATTGATTGGTTTCTACGTCTTCGCTCAAAAATCACTCCGCCACAGAGATTATTTGCTCCTATTTCGACCACTGAAACTCTCTTTCTGTGAAGGAGTGTTCAACAAACAATAACTGCGCCACCGGTTGGCTGACTTATACTTTACTTTCAAATATTAGTCATCAAAATAATCTCTCCCAGGTTAGCCTATAAACCCCTTTCTTTATTTAACCTCAAATAGGTCTCCCACACTTCCACTTCTCACAAAAAGGCAATCACATTGTCATCACATTACTCAATACATAATATTGGAAGCAAAAAAGTCAATACATTTGATACAACTATCCCTTGTTTGACTAAATAGTTTACCCTCAAAACAACAAGAGCTTAGCCTAAATGAATAGTCCTTGATGTATCTCGGCCTATGTACAAACATCACATGTTTTCAGTTTCAAAAAGTCCCACAGTTTTTACGACTACAACGGCACTGATGTTCAAACGAATAACGACAAAAACCCGAAAAAATCGACAGAGCTGATTGGTTTATTTCTTTGTTTATGTTTTCATATCATAGGCTAGGAGAGCTTAAATCAGTTGATGGTGAAATTTTTTTCTATTTTCGAAAAATCGGAACGGAGAAAACGTTACTATCCTGGTGAGAATTTTCTATATTATTTCCAAACAAGAGGAGCCTAGTAAATAAAGTTACCTGTCTTACTGACAATCTTCTCTTTAACAGTCGGGATTTTTATGTCCACAATTTTATCTTTTTGCTTTACTTCAACACTGGGAGTTGACAAAACACTGGGTGTTGATAATGGTGCTACTGGCACTGGTACTGGTATACTTTTCTTAGTAATAGTTTCTATTTCTGTAGTTGTCATTGGGATGTCTTCAACTATCTTTGCAGTTTCTTTTTTGCAAACCGTTTCCTTTGGAACTATACTCTCAACTTTTACATTAGGTATTTTGACTGGTATTGGTGTTTGCTGGGAAGTAGTATTTTTTGTTTGAACAGGTTTCGCGATGCTAGTTGTAGGTGTTGATATGGTTGTGACCGCTGCAAGTGTTAGTGTGACGTCAGTTTTGGTTACATCTGTGGGGGTAACTGGGTGTACATCTGTGATTAGTTCTTTTGTGGTTTCAATAGGTACCAGCTGCTTCTTAGATATTGTTGCAGGGCTCTATAGTTATAAATAGAATATTGTATAGTTGCTGAGACCATTTTCGGTAATATCTGAGATGAACAGAAATATCCCAGATACAGGAGTGTGTTAACTGTCTGAAAAATAAAATCTATAAAGGAGAGTACCGAGTCAACGATCTTGCATTGGATTGGTTTCTTAGTACCAAAGAAACCAATCCATTACAAGTTTGTTGACCTATCACACTTCTGTACAGATTCAATGAACGTGAAGACATAATTTTCTGACATAATTTTTAAATCAAAGGTATGGTATTGGAAGTAGCCTATCAAGCCGAGTGAAAGTTAAATCTAGCACATAAATCTGATTTGCATACACGCATTATACATCATAGTAGTAGGTATGCACTAAAATAAAGATAGCATATAGCTACTATTAATCTAATAAAGGAAAAAAGCTGTTTTTAAGAAATCATGCATTTTAAAATTAAATGAAGACTTGTATAGGCTATATATATAGGCTTCACGTATTCAGACTATATGTATATAGGCTATGTATATGTATAGGCTACATATAGGCTATGCAAAACACACACTATACTATGTTTTTATTGGTGGTAGACACCATGTATGTATTTTATTTATATAAGTCAACACTAAAAATGTCTTATAAAAGGTCGTTTTCATTATCTGTTGTAAATAATATAAACTCCTTAGCTTAACATTACATGTGTAAAAAAATTAATTGTAAAATTTTAAGTCCCGAATTGCTTTTTAATGTTATTTAATTATTTTTTTAATTAAAGATGGCCAAAACCAAAATAATTTTTGGCGAGTCCTTATGAAATACTGTCTTGTTTGCTGTACCAAATTTCAAAATGGTAGCTATTCTGGAACATGGTCTAGTAAGAAAAGTCATCTGTTAAAACTGCTGCCGCAAAGTAATAGTAATAATCCATTCCAACTTTGTTTGGCAGGCTAAAAAAGAGAATGGGTATCGTATAGCATAGCAATTAATGTGTTATTTTTATGTTAGACACTTTTACTATAATAATATTTCCTTAAATAAATGCCTTGTGGTCTTATTCAATTCTTTTCCTTTGCAAGGTGGTCATTATTCGAGGATAGGGGTTTACTTAAGGGAGATGCATTAAAAGTGTAACTTGGTGAATAAAATAATTAGCCACAGATCCACTGAATGCTTTTTCAAGGCAAAGTACTTATTTAACCCTATTAATACTGGGCCTTTTGGGGGGCTCCGTATCACTGGGGGGTGTTTCAACTACCCCCCCTCCATAACTTTTGGTAGGATTATGCTGTAGTGTTGAAACTCTCCAAAATATTAGTCCATCACGTAATTAACATTTTGGCATAATTAATTTTTTGATGACGTCATTAATTAGGATGGCGTCATCAAAGTCATGACAGGTGCTGGAAAAAAAATGATTACTCTACCTGAGAAGAAAGCAATGATTTACTGATACTAACAGGTGGAGATGTGGTGACAGGAGCAGCTGTAGTGCTCCCTTCCAACAGTTTTGATAACATAGGAGCTGTATGAGGCTTATTAACTGGAAGCTGTGCTTTCTTATATGCTTGATAAGATTCTTTGGTCACTTGATGAATATCTATATAGAAACATATTTGGCAAGAAATGGCGTTATGTCAATGAACTTGCAATGGATTGGTTACTTCAGTACGAAGAAACCAATCCATTGCAAGATCGCCGACTCAGCACTCTTCTCATTGCTTGATGGATATCTATATAGAAACATTTTGGCACAGAATGACGTTATGTCAATGAGCTTGCAATGAATTGGTTTCTCGGAAACCAATCCGTTGCAAGATCATCAACTCAACACTCTTCTCATCATTGAATGAATATCTATATAGAAACAGAAGAAAGAACGTTGTTCTATTTTGACTTTAACCAGGTTTTTGCTGTTAAAATTGATGTTTTTTGTGACTAAACTATTAAAATCTTCGCTAAATCAACTTTTTCTGCACCCTTGCAAAGTCTAATTTGTTAGCCTCCAAAGATGCTCCTCCACAGGGGAATGCCGACCTGAATTTCCAGACCTGATAATGTGCACTACATTTCACACTTTAGATTATTGTATGCAGCACTAAATTGGGAATGTGAGTTGTGTCATCAATATTTTTCTAAACAGTTTTAGCAAGAATTTTGGGTACTTGAAGTTGATTGTCTGGTAAATGAATTGATATTATCAAGATGATTGACTTATATCTCTTGTAAGACTAACACGACGAAGAAAATCCTGTGAAAAAGTTATTTATTAATTTTAACAAGCTCTTAAAAATCATGAAATCGAACTACGAAACACGATTTCCTTCATAATATCAGATGAGTATTCTGTAGGTAATATTTTGCCCTTTACCTTAGACTTGACCAGAGTTTATAGAATGATGACCTATGACACACAATATCTTGAATACTGGCATACGAGAACACTTAACATACTTTTGAGGTGAAGGAGAATGAAGATCTTTGAACACAAAAAGAATAAGTACCTTCTGTGAAGAAGAGTCCAAGTTTATCGATACAAATACTTATAGATAGATATATAAGTGAGATATAATAATTTAAGTTACTTACGTTTAATTGGTTCCTGAAAAGAAAAGAAAAGTATGATTTAACTTGAAGGAGAACTAAGAAATTACAAGAAATTATATACACTGTTTTGTAGATAAAAACATTCCATTGTAGTCAAACATACACGCAAAAATATATTTACATATTTTTAATAATTAGCCTTAAAAGGGGGCTTTAATTGCTCTGTTCTTGTCCACATCTATCGCCATTATGGTGGGGGAGAATTCGCTTACTACTATATTCCTCCATATAAGTTTTAATTCTCCATAGCAATGCTGAAATTTTCTGACAAATAATAAGATTCTATAATCGGGTCTCACTTCACTTGTGGTGAAGTTGAACAGATAAATCCGAGCAGCGCAAGAAATAACAAAAAAAGCAATTTAAAGATCGCAACAGCACCTTTGGAGCCAATTGAAGAATGTGCCAAGAGGGAGGTATATAACAAATTTCAGTTTCATACTATATTTGGATCATTAAGTATAAGTTGAAACAACATATTTTATGTGCGATATCCTATAAAATAACTTCAAGTTTGTTGAGCTTTGAATTTCTAAATATATTTTCAATAAAATAACTAGGGCAATGGCAAAAGCAAGTAGAAAAATCTGTCTCCTTGTCAGTGTTTGAAATAAGAACAAATAACCACTGTGGAGGAGTGATTTGTGAGCATTGCCTCACGCTAGAATACTCAAAGATCCCTCCTCCGCAGTTTGTTCTTATTTCAAACACTGACTGTATTGGACCAGTGACACATGAAATAAATATAGAATTTGCACCTTTAAAACTTCATTTATTTGCTGTACTTGGGCTTTGATTTCTGAAGCTGGCGACGACAGTAAGCTGGATAAAAACTTGCTATCAGCTGATTTTCTAATAGGTGTTGTGGGTGCAGAACTCAGTGTTTTCATTGGAATTGGAGCTGCTTTCAGTGGTTGTTTTGGTAATTGTATTGGTGGGGGTATATTTTGTTTTTGTTGTTGAACACGTTGATCTGGTTTTGTCATCAGCAAACCTTGAGACGATGTATGAGTAACTGTATCATGTCTGGAAGTCATATTTTGAACTTGTGCAGGACTAGGTCCAACGGCTGTAACCAACATTGACGACATACTGGTATGAGGGGGAGATGTGGATATGCTGGATGATGAGGATTGTATATTTAATATAGAAGACGATGCTGGAGTAGATGGCGCAGAACTTGTACTATGGTGATATTTTGCATTATGCTTCTGTCGCTGTTCAATGTAACTTTTAAATCTATAATTAAAAAAATAACCCGTGGAGGAGTATATTTTAAGTTATTTAATTAATAATATAATTAATAACTTAATTACTTCAGTACTGGGTCTTCATATCTGAGGTTGCGTATAAAATGCCTTAATAAAATGTCTGCAGTTATTCTATTTCCTGTTGCCAATGCTTCAAAAAGAGTAATATTTACTGTGGAGGAGTTTTTTTTCCAGTGCTCGTTATAAGAGTAATTACTCACTGTGAATGAGTAATTTTTGAACATTGCTTCAAGCATTTTAGCTTGAAGCTAAGCTCAAAAGTCACTCTGCCACAGTGATTATTTGCTCTTATTTCGAGCAGTTTTTTTATTTCAAGTACTGTAGACCACACCAATGAATATTACTCTTATTGGAAACTAGGAGAAATATTTATTCTCAGATTTCATAGATTATTACGATAATAATACTACTAAGTTAAAGTGTAAATTACACATACTTCTCAGTTTCTTTAGTTGCACGCTGAGGTCTTGATGGGGTATGTTGGGATGTGGATGTTGAAACTAATTTAAGTAATAAGTTATAAGAAAAAGTATTAGAAACGAATCATCACAGAACACGCTATACATGTAAAATAAACACAGGTTGACCCATATCACTCACCATAGTAGTTTACATGAGAACTATGGGGAAGAGCTTATTTACAAATGTAGAAAATTTAGATGCAGCTTATTTGAAATTTGAACTTCTGTAAAATTAAAACAGAAAAATAAAATAAATCATGGAATGCAAAATATATTTTTACAAATTCACTATAATTTACTACATTTACAAAATTTTATATAAATATAAAATTATGTTTTATATTTATTTCATTTTCATTTTATTATTATTATTACTTTGGGTGCTCATTCGAGAGGAAGGGCACTAAAACAATTTTTCTCTTAAGTGTACACTTACAAGCTGTTTGAGTTTCTGTTTTGATTTTCAATTGTTCGGCAGGAGGATCTTCTTGTATTAACAGTTCAAGTTGGACATCTTGATCACTAAATTATTAAAGAGAACTCTAGGGGAAAAGACAAGTTGATCTCAAGTTGAAAAGCTTGAAAAATAAATAATATTGATTTTTGTTTCAAATCTATAATGTTTCTCTCAAGATACTGCAATTTTAAGGTTTTTGAAGAAACCGATTTTAGAAACCTTACCTTACCCATCGTTTATAGTGCGTTTCCATCCATGATGGGTTGCACTCATGATGGGTTGCACTCTAAAACTATGCATCGTTTTCAATATGAGTTCAACTTCAATTTCCGGTTCTCTTTAAAAAACCTTATAACTGCAAGAATTTGCTTCTGAAAATGAAAAAATGTATATGACAGGGCATTGCGAATAGTATTCTCTGATGATGACTTCGGGATAGAAATCGAAATATTAGATTTGGGAAATACAACGTCATCTTGGTTTCCCAAATAAAATTTAAAATGCTTCTAGTGATCCTTTTTATCATTAAGTTTCATGCCCGAATTAACATTTTTACATTTTAATAAATGATTTGACCAAGTCAGTTTTCTGATGTTTCTGATGTTTATAGTTAAACTCAATATTGCAATGACATTTAAAATATTCAGAAGCAAGACTGCTAATTAAGACTTCCCACTGTTTGATTTGTATTCTTCCCCAGGAAAATGTCAGAAAACTGACCTCTGTATTGCTTGTGATATTCTTGGCAATTGATCATCAAGTTTTCCACTGTGTATTTTACTCATGTCATTCTTTAATTTTCTAAATATAAGTTGATTGCATATAACATCAGGTGTGGAAATACACTGTTCTTCACGGACAGGGGTTAAAATAACTGCTAGTCATCACTGTGGAGGAGAGATGTTTTGGAATATTTTCAGCCAAACTGACTGAAAATATTTTGAAAAAGCTCTCCTCCATTGATTACTTACAATTATTTTACCTCATGCACAGATATACATATAATCGTTTTGATCTGTAAACATGATCATATAAGGGCCAATTTTAAAAATGAAAACAAGTAGAAACAGACAATAAAAAGAACATAATATATTTTGTGACATAGTTTGTATCAAGGATGTATGTGCTTTATAACCAAGCAAAAAAAAACACAGAAAAAAAAATCCAATTAGGTAATACTTTTTACATGATTTTCATTGTTGTTCTAATACCTTTACTGCAGACATTGAGCAAGTTTTTGCCCACTGAGGTGGTCGATATAACAACAGATAACCACTGTGGAAGAGTGATATTTAAGGCTAACATGCCTGAAATTATGTTCAAAAATCCCTCCACCACAGTGATTATTTACTCTTAAATCGACCTCTGCAGATCATACGAATATTAGTAGGATCTTTATACTTGTATTTTTCCCTCTGCGAAGTTACTGATTCGTTCAATTCTTCAATTCTTTGAAACGTTAATTTACGTAAAATCTGCTCTGCAGGAGTCTCTACATGCAATAAAAAGGTCAAAATGATGATAAATACATAATACCAGAAAAACTGCATATTGTTAACCAAATTAAAGACCAAGCTTGAATATAACTGCCGGACATCACCTGGGGAATAGTGTTCTTTGAGTATAGTGTTCAGCTTTTAAGCTGAACACTATACTAAAAAAAACATTCCTCCACAGGTGATGTGATGTTTGGCAGTTATATTTAGGCTTGAAGATGGTTGCAGTATTTAAAATAAAAACAAATGATGAGTGTGGATCAGTGATTTTTGAGCATAACTCCTCAACAGTGTTTATTTAAAGTACTACTGTTGGTTCAATACTCTCATCTGGTGATGCTATTTACAAATCTGGAAATAACTAACAGATTTCACCCGTGGAGGAGTGTTTTGATTATACTTTTCAGTTTTGCAGATGAAAACTGTACTCTAATATATTCCTGTGCAAGTGATGTCAGACAGTTTAGGCTTGTAAAGTCTTGGATACATAGGAAAAACCAGTTTGATACTGAAACTGTTGTAACAAAGCTTGGAATAAGGGACCATCTCCAAAATTCGTTACCAGGCGAAGAGTGCTGAATCAATGATCTTGCGATTGATTGGTTTCTTCGTCCCAAAGAAACCAATCAATTGCAAGCTCATTGA
>JAULBZ010004949.1:0-14031 GCA_032360805.1 Neoturris breviconis | reverse complement strand
GTTTATGGTTTATGGTTTATGGTTTATGGTTTATGGTTTATGGTTTATGGTTTATGGTTTATGGTTTATGGTTTATGAATATGATATGGTTGTGGTTATGGTTATGGTTATAGTTTTGGCATGACTATATTTTTGGCATGGTTATGGTATGATTACGATAAGGTTATGGTATGGCTATGGATCTTCTTTATAGTTTTTTGTTATGGTTACAGTTTATGGCTATAGTTATGGTTCTGTTCATGGTTTATGGTTTATGGTTGAGATTTATTGTTACAATTTATGGCTTATTATGGCATGGTTATGACATGGTTCTGTTCATGGTTATGACATGGTTATGGCATGGTTATGGCACGGTTATAGTATGGTTATGTATATGGTTTATAACTATGGTTAATGGATATGGTTTATGGTTTATAGTTTATGGTTATGTTATGGTTATGGTGATGGTTATGATTAAAGTTAAGTTTTTGGTACTGTCACCGCTCCAACCGTGATATGGTATCATTTGATAGGATTTAAAGAAAATCAAAATAGATTATTAGGTTCTGGTGATCGGTTTAAAAGTTATATAGCTTTACGCTTTTCAAGAATGCTGACTCAGCAATATTTCCAACGATAATAACTCGGAAAGGGCTCACGTAACCAACTTAAGCACAGAAATTCAGCACAATAGCTAGCAGGTAGCTAGAAAGGTAAATCCTCCCCTGTTCGATATCAATCGATGTTTACTATAATGTAGCACACGGCAATGTTAAGGGCTTGTTGTTTGTCTCGCTATGACGCCACCAAGTGGATAACTCCAACCAAAAACATCATGAAAAAAGAAGACATGCACCCTATTAAGTAGCGAAAGACATCTTGTCGGTAGAGGATCTTATTAAGGAATCCGAATTGGCCATGAAATACGAATAACAACGGAGTAAATTTATTTTCAAGTTAACTGATTATTTCACAGATGAAGCGAATTCGTTTCACGCTGCTGTAGTTTACTGAACGAATTCTCTTAACCATAAAATGCTCTACAAAATATTTTGCAATTTGCATAAAAACCTTTTGTAGCTAGATGTTCTTTTGTTGCCAGGTGTAATTAGATGTTTCGATTTCACCCACTCGCGACCGAGTATCTGGTAAATTTTCAATTTGCATTTTCGATCCATTTGACACATTAAAATTTGAAGTTGGTATTCTAAGCACTATTACGAGACCGATGGTCAACATTTTTCAATTTTGTCGACTCGCTACTAGGTATCGGCGATAAAGAGACTTTGAAATAAAGTGGAGACCTTTTTCAAAAATCTGAATTTAACCACATTCACTTGACTTAGAAAATGTTTTGAATTGGCAATGAGACAGACTTTGACTACATTCGATCAAAAGTTATGCCTACAATTTAAATAGTTGAGTTAGAAATATTTCTGAATTTTTTTTCCTTAGTATCACAGTCACATTTAGACAGATCTTACACCTACGTCATTGTCGGTTCTGTAGATGATGACGACTATCCACCGTGTAAATAATGACGTACGCTAGTGGACACACTCTCTGATCACACTGTCAAAATACTTCCTATCTATTACTTGTCGTTTACCCAACGCCAAGGTCTACACTCGTCATAACATTGAGTCTCTTTCAACCTACGTGTTCTTGAATCACACAGCATAAAGACTACTAAGTACGGACTCGTATAACTCCGTATCCGTACTGTGTAATACACAGTCCGGATGCGGATTTATACTGGTCCGTATTCAGTAGTCTTTCATTCTGTGTCAGATTTACTTGGTCAATTTTTATTTTTGCCGCAATTTGATGCCGGTGAATTGCATATATCTGACGACGATCGCCTTTTCGGAATAATAGTCTGAATATGCACAGTTTGCCACGTGAATGTAGTTGTCGACTTTTTTGCATTTTGCTATATTATCGTTATAATTTACGGCACCGATCAACTAGTATCAGTTGTGTTTCTGGCGACGACAAATCCTGTGAGAGGATGACATTTAGTTATTTGGGTTACCAAATGGGAAGGTTTATGGACACCGTGTCTGAGGAGTTCAATTGTGTGCTCGACATTTTAAAGAAAGCATTTAAATTTGGGGCGGTAGGAATTAGGTCAGCGTAATTTGTATTTTTATACAATATCTCAGCGGTAATTAGTTTACCATATTTCCTCTATTAAACGTCCGCCTTCTGTTAAACTAGCCCTCGAATAAATGACCACTTAAATGTTAAATTTCTTTATAAACGGTTCATTCAAGACAGGTCCCCTTCTCTAAACGGTTCATCCAAGACACGCCCCCTCCTCTTAACAGTTCACCTAAGACACGCCCCCTCCTCTAAAGTAAAATAATATGTAAATACTACTTATTCTGTAATATCAAATAAGCGGAGGGGGGGGGGGAAGCTTATTCATTTTTGGGACATTTTTCAACCTACACACGGCTCTTATTCCAACCCCCCCTGAGATGCCCCACTTATTAATTTTTAAGAAATCAACAACAACATAAAACAGTCAACTCGCTAAAAATCTAAAATACATGTTAAAAATAACATGGAATTTAGAATAAATTAACTCTTTGACTGGTCCCGAACCAAATGCCGGCAACACAATATTAAAATTCCATTGTTGTTGTAGAAGGAAAGCATGTGTGGAGAATACAGATAGCACGTACACGAGTTAATAAACATTCTTAGGAATTATATCCCTCGCTTATTCCAACCTCCCGCTTAATAAATTTAGAAGAATTTCCAACTTCCTCCCCTACGTATTCTTACCCCCTCCACTCTTATTTGATACTGCAGTGTATTTTAAGACTGAAATTAAAACACTCTCGTTATTCCTCCCTTTCGTCCCGATAATATGATGCAAATGTTTTGATATTCGTTAATATTGTCATGAAGATGCAAAGAAGAAATAGGAATTATCATATCAGGGCTACAACAATAACGACACAACATAAAGAACGAAATAGGTGCACGACTAAGTCAGAGTAAGAACCAACACAAACAACAATAAAACTCGAACGAAACGCAACTCCGCTACCAACTTAAATAAAAGATAAACAAAACAAATTACGTGAGCCGAATGAAATTATGTAATGTGCATTAGATAAAAGATTGATCCATACCACGAAAAATTACACGTGATATAAACAGATTACGAAAGATAGGAAAGACGTCATAACCAATTTCATAACAAGACAATAGAAAAGACTAGTAACTACGAAAGACTGGAAACAAAGTTATCCGACATAATAACATAGCCTCATGTCGGGAGGTCATCCGAATAGTATAAATAGAGGGAAAATTCGATTGAAAATTAATTCAGAGCGAGATTCAGAGCGAGATTCAGAGCAAGAAGGACAATTGACAATGAATTCAATTGACAATTAATTCGACAGTTTAAGACTTTAAAATGTTTATAAGAAGATTATTGTATATTTATTAAAGAAGAATAATGTCTTTCTTTACGCAGGTAGAGACTTGTTTATGTTCACTCAGATTAAAGGACTTTATCATTGATCTGAGACTCGCCTTATTAGTATTATAGATAGAACAGACATTTAGTCTCAGTAGAACCTTATTTAACAGACATTGATATGATTCAGTAGATACCGATTGTCTTAGGCACGTTTGGATTAATTATTTATAATAGAACTCGGATTGCTTGGAATAACAGGATCACTAGACCTAGAATTTACATTGTAAGGTTAGACTTGATCAATCTCTATCTCTCACCCGGGACGCACACTTTCTTGCGGTCTTCATACCCAAGAAAACATAAAACTATACAACGAAAGTTTTACTTTTTTATTAATTTTTTTTACTAATTGAATTTCTTTTTTAAACTAAAACCTTTTTTTCTTAAACAAACATTTTTTTACTGACTCACACAGAATTTTCTAGAATATTTTATGATTTCCTAATTAAAGAAAACCTTTGAGATGTAAAACTATTTTCGAAACTCAATTAGCTACTTTAAGCAATTGGGAATTATTATTTCATATTTTATGATTTCTTAATTAAACAAAACCAATTTTAGGAATCAATTATTTTAAACTCTTGAGACTGATTATTTGTTTTAAAATTTTGAAATAGAAAATTATATTTGTAATACATTGTGACAAAACTTATACTGCCACAAAAACTGCTACTGTACAACTATATAATTGATAATTCTCTCCTCTTACGCAGACAACAACATTGGTGACACCAAATCATATGACAGAATTTTGAAATAGAAATACCGTGCACAAAACAAACCTTTTAAATCATATTTGGCTAGATATACAAATAATATGGAGTTTAGAATTGGTCATCACCAGATATTCATTGACTGCGAATATGTTCAAACAAAAACTAACCACCGCTGTCTGTTAGATTAATAAACTGGTAGTATTTTATGGATATCGATGTAGTGATTTTGAACATGCTAAATTTGGTAAATCGCAACTATATTGTTATAAATGTATTCATGGTATTGCAGACAACAATACAACAAAAGAGTTACGTTTTCATCGTATTGACGACATGGACGTCCAAGAAACGTGGGGCGTTCATTGCGACGATTTTAATCTGACAATCCGAAACTCTATAATTTCTATGACTAACAACAAGAAAGTTGTTTATATAAATATAAATATGAAAAGGACAATTACCAAACCAATTTCTATTTACAAACTAAATAATTATTTTATGATTATAGAACTTTCACTCTTGTTGCACCCCCTCTATATCCGTGATCGCACAAATTATAATTAAAAGGTGTACTCTATACATAATCTTTATGTCTAATTGGAAAGCTGTTTGGTGCTCCAAACACGCTTTCGTCATATCTGATGCTTTCCTTGTCAGTTTAACACTACCCAACCTAAGCACGCAATATAGGAAAGTCGCGCTTTCTGCTTTGTATTTTCAATATATTTTACTATTGTCAGAATTATATCCATTCTCATAAATAATTAAGGCAAATGCGTTTGAATAGAATACAATGACATCAAAATGTTTGGCTGTTTAGTTTTCCCGAAATATACTTTGGCGAAGAAAAGTCTCGGATAATCTTTAACGTCGAGGCTTTTGTGGTCCGAAAGATTTTGAAGTTAATGTAGCCTAAGAATCTTACAGGTCGCAAATGATGTTATGATAAGGAAAAAGACTATTCACCCCCCAAAAAAAAACAAAAAAACAAACATGTAAGTTCCTACAATGCAATATCAAGAAATTCAATTTTCTTTTGAATAATAGCAATTATCGATTCCGTCTAATTCATCTTACACAAGAAAAATAGAATATACCTAAAAAATAAATTTTTAAGTACAGAGTAATAAAAAAAGAGAAAATACCAGTTACAAAAATAATATAAAACAAATCAAAACAATATACCACAAAACAAAGATACAAAAAAAAAGAAATCAATAAATGAACAAACAAACAAAAATGAAAGTCATATCCAAACCCACCAAATAATCGGAATACCGCCATTGGAGTGAGCAAATACCCCTTAAAGTTGTTTATTTTTGGAATTTATTTACCATTTCCATAAGAAATGAAATTTAACTGAGTTGTTGAAATTGAAGGAAAAAATTATAAATTTTATAAATTAAGGTGAAATGAAATTCGCATTAAATGAAAATACAATGAAATTAAAATTAGACATTCATTTTGTTTATTTATTACAATTGTTAAAGTTGAAATGACAATTATTTAGAAAATTATTAACATTAAAATCCCAGGTTATTTATAGAAGTCTTGAAATTACAATAAACAGTTTATATATAGAGAATTATAAAATTTAGTAGAACGAATTGGTTATGGAATTATTGAAGGACAATTGACAATGAATTCAATTGACAATTAATTCCAGAGTTTAAGACTTTATATGTTTATAAGAAGATTATTGTATATTTATTAAAGAAGAATAATGTCTTTCTTCACACAGGTATAGACTTGTTTATGTTCACATAGATTAAAGGACTTTACCATCGATCTGAGACTCGCCTTATTAGTATTATAGATAGAACAAACATTTAGTCTCAGGCATATTGTTTAAGTCTCTGTTATATACTAGAACCTTATCTCACAGATATTGATATGATTCAGTAGAGACCAATTGTCTCAGCCACATTTAGATTAATTATTTACAATAGAACTCGGATTGCTTGGAATAGCTAATAGGATCACTAGGCCTAGAATTTACATTGCAAGGTTAGACTTGATGAATCTCTATCTCTCACCCAGATAGACCAAATAAAACTAAACCCTATCAATATTCAGTTGATATAGATGATCTGCTCATAACATGGTTGGATTTTAAAAAAAATTCTCAATCAACGACAACAAACGACACCCAAAAAATTCGAAAATTTAATAAACGTCCAGGGCATTTAATTGAAGAAATACGGTATTTCAGAGTAAGTGAGCGGGTGTGGTAAGTTAGTTTTCCTACGAGTTTTCTTTCTGGAATAAAAAGCTGGAGAATATGTATTATAATACTTGTTCTTCCTACTTAATCTTTTAGAGTAATAAAAAGAAAAACAATAATAATACTCATTCATTGCTGTCAAGTGTTTGGTGTACAGTTGGAGAAAGTGAATGACCACACCGTGAAAGAACATAGTTTCACCACCAACCATCACATGTTGAATCGGTATGTAGCATTACGTAAATCAAATAACCTAACAATCTGCACTGAAGAGAGAGAGAGCCTCCCTACAGCAAAAAAAAAATAAATTAAAACATAGAAAAATTCTGGTCACCAACCATAAGCTCTCCTACGGACTATACTAACATTACTTGGATGAAGTGACAAGTAAGGGGCGCACTAAGCTATCCATTTTAAGGTGATTTTCGGACCACTAATATAAAATGTTCATAAGCAAGGTGGTGGAGAGGAGGAAACCCTTTCAGCACAATATGGCGTCAAGTTGGACTATTAAGAGTATAAAAAATTGTCCGATGGTGCAATGGCGGCGAGAAACTACAACTCTCTATTGAACAATTCTTCTACACAAGTTGAGTGTAATGTAGTACCTGTTTTGGTCTTAATTTCAACTGTGTTAGACTGAATAATTAATTAATTTCAACTGTGTTGAATGCCATCATTGTTTGATGAGCTAATATGTACACCAACCATGATGGCTGCTTTTTCAAGTTGATTTTAGAGATCTTGTGCTTGTGTAACGAGGTTGGACATCAACACTAGATCATTAGCAAAAACCTAGGTCTGTCACAACCTGAGGATCGTGTCTACTTGATCTTCTCTATACAATTGTAAATCCGCATTGTTCATCCCTACCTTTTAATGCATGGCGTAAAGTGTAATCAAGTACAATGAGGCTTATAATATACTTATATGCATCTAAACGGAGTGTTTAAGAAAAAGTTTGTGAACTCTTTCAATGTGTCGGACAGATTTGGCTTTGCGCCGGGTGATTCTACATTCTCAATGGGCACGTGACGTTTTCTCAACATAAGACGTAAATGTTTATAATTGAGTGACAAATTATATTGGGAACCCAGTTTGATTACCTTCGTTGGCTGCTCAAAGTAGAACTTGTTGCAATGCGATAACTTCCTTTGTGTGCAGTGCTCTGCTCCAAAAGGAAGTTATGGCATTGTAATAAGTTCTACTTTGAGTAACTAACACCTCGTTTGCAAATATTCGTGAATAAGTTGATCAAGATCTTTTGTGAAATTGTTTTTGAACTATCCGGGAAGTGTAAAAATTGTAAGTTTACTGAATTGAATCTTAGGTATTCACTGAACTACGGCGTGTATAAGTCGACTTGGTATATAAGTATTTTTAGTGAATAAAACACCAAGCTTTAGAGTGAAACTTGTTGTATAAACTATAAGTCGGGTACCTTCTTGGAGTTAGTGCTATGATTTGAACTAACGATATTCTAACTCACAACACCTTATATAACCCAAAAGAAACAGTAAGTCTATGTAAAACGTTTTGCTTTCTTCGTAAAGTAACATAATATGGTATTAACGTCTACATATATCTCTAAAGAATTGCAAAGTGAACAAACACTTGTTCAAAGTCTGCAGTAAAGACACTAGGACAACGTTAAAAAGGTTGTTCTAGTATTTTTATCGCATACTTTGAACAAGTTTTTTTACCCACTATATCTTTCTAACACTCAATGTTTAAATCTATTAATTTCACCCGTTTTTTAATTGTTTATCAAGTTTAAAAACAATACAGCAAAAGAACTATATGTCTAGACATAATCTATTTAAAAACTATAAAAAATGAAATGTGATTGGATTAAAATACAATGTAAATACTTCAAATTAAATTTGATTGGTTTAAGTTCTTCTTCTCAGAAACGAAAATAGAAAAAAGTCACAAATGTAAATTTTGCAGAAAAGCAGAGAACTGTTCGTTATAAAAAACAACGAAGAAAATGAAACAAAAATGTTGATAAAATTTAAATCTTAACATTTCTAGATGAGAAGATACAAAATATATTGGAACACCTCTTCTTTTTCACTTTTGACTTTCCTTGCTTGAGAACCATGAGATCGTATCGATATAATTTGTTTTCGTATTTGTCCCTTTTTATTTTGTAAATTTGTGTACTGAAAAAGAACTATATACGGCGTATAAGTCGAGGGTGATTTTTCAGCTAAAAATGATACCTTAAAAACTCGACTTATACACGCCGTAATACGGTATTTGATAGTACACGGATATCAGTTAGTCTGCCACGCAACGCCTTCTCGTTGGCGGTCATATAGACTCAACCAGTAGCCTAGTAAGAATACAACATGGAAGTGACGTTGCGTATTTGCTGGGAGCTAGATTACGACAACTACATTTAGTGTAGTAAATTCCTGTTTTGGTAAATTTCTGTTTTGGCCAAAAGAATTACCCATTTTCAGATTTTTTGCAAACTCCCCCCTCATTAGGATCCCCTACACCCTCTACAATTAGGCAGCGGAGAGTACTACTAAAAACATAAAAATCTAACAAAAGATCCAAAATGAAGCGGTTCGTTTGACGTATTCCGCTTCTGTATTTGGTCCAAATAAGTAAAATCCATGAAACCTGCATGTGTTTTAGAGGTTAAAATCTCGAAAAAGATATATGGCTGCTTCTTCCAGTATGCAAAGTTCAGTTCTGCATTTCTTACTTTTTGATCTAAATTCAGTATTAAAGTTGTTTTTATATTAAAAAATAAGTAAAGGGTATTAAACCTGTATTTGGTTCTGTTTGGGGTTTGGCGCAAAAATGCCCCCCTCCCCCCATCTGAACCCTTTTTAATAACTTTTATTACTTAGCTATTAGACACATGTAGCTAAATTTTCATGTTCATAGCATCGTTACTTCTCAAGATAAGCGCAATATTAGAAAGTTATTTTTTGTGGTGGAGGGTGAAGGCCTTATAAAATGATTACGTCATAACGTTTGATTGGATAATGGTATGATATCATTAGTTTTGATAATAAGCTTCATGGTACCATATAATGATTTCATATTTACGATAGAGTTTGGCACTCCATAGTGGCTGATGCCATCATTACAAAAGAAATACAAAAGAAAATTCAATTGTCCTTCAGAATCCGCTCACAGAATGAAAAAACCTTTTCTCGATCAAACGTTATGGCTCTGTAAATGTAGGTACCAAAGGTACCGCAAATTTTTAAAGTTCTGCTGACATCAGAAAAAAAGTCACTTGTTTATTGTTACAATAATGGTAGAAATAGAAAGTGCTTGCACCAAAGAATATTTGCTAGGAGTTTTATGCTTCTATCATTAGTAGTTTCTGAGAAAAATAGGAGGGTAGTGGCGAATTCTAAATGAAGCCATTACATTGGTTGAAAGAGTCATCACCTGGCCAATAGGGTTGTAACTGATTGGTTTTGACTTGTTTCTTCTTTGAATGGTGCACTCAGTAAAGCAATAAATCCCGTACTGTTTCAAGTAGCTGACGTTATATTAACTGAATCAATGTTGAGTTTTATTTTACCCTGATGTCAAAACAACGTCCTTTTTTACGTTGAAAACCGTCACTTATGTTTTTGATGAAACTCACTTCAAGTGTTTATATAAAAAAACTGAGTCATCTTTTTAAATGGTAAACAACATTAACCAGTCAGCAAAAGGTGTTCAAAGTCTGTAAAAACGACGCAAAACAACGTTGAAAACGTTGTTATTGAGTCTTTAATGTGGACTTTGAACAAGTTATTGCCCACTGGGAGCATTTTACGAAAGTTTAATTAAATAACGGATTGACATGATAGAAAAGAAGTATAGAAAGGACGTCATTCACTTGTACGTAATAAATTCAATATTCAACAGACCTTTGTTTTATGAAAAAGTATATTGAAGAATGAATGCTACTGAATAAGGCTTCTTGTGTTTCTATATACGGACTGAGTATTTTTGATATTGTCAAATATTAAGGAATAAGAAAATACACCAGTAAGAATACGACGTCGTAACACCGTCAAAACGACGTGGTTACGTCATTTTGACGTTATTGCGACGTTGTTAGGACGTCGTGTGTTGGCAGAAATGCATCATATTTTAGAAATGCTCAAATAAGTACATAGCCATATATAACTAACATAATGAGAATAAAAGCGAAATCCATTCGCCCACTCGACGCTTAATGAACGCCGACTAGACATCGTTTTGACGCCTAGATTAAAAATATCTGTTTTGAAACCAAGCAACGCGATTCCAGCAGTACGGTCTAATCAATGTCTTATCGCACGTCTAGTTATTAGAAATTTATTATCTATATACAATATGTGGGCAGAAACATGTTCAAAGTCCACAGCAAAGACGCTAGAACAACATGTTCAACGTTCTTCAGCATTTTTGCTGAAGACTTTGAACAAGATTGTGTCCAATGGTTATTAGAATCATAAATTAGTCTGTATGATATAAATACTGTAAAAAGATGGCCTAAACGATTAAAGTCAAGACACAACTAGATTAATGATAAAAGCAGGATTATTAACATTTTTGTGGTAAATAAAAGATGTCATTAGCTAGCATAATAATTTTTGACTAGACAAATCTCTTGTGTCAATTAAGAATTATGTGAGAAAACACGTCAAATATCAATTATGGTGCCTGTATATGGTAATCAAGTTATTTTTAAACGGAAATATTAACATTTTTATATAACATTAGCATCCCAGCCGGCAAAAACCGTTGTTCTAACGTTATTTTTCTGACTTTGAACAGGTTTTTGCCGGCTGGGATTAACCATGTCTTTTGTATCTACTGACGTTATAGACCCAGTGGGAAAAAACTTGTTCAAAGTCCGCTAAAAAGACACTAAAACAAGGTCGTTCGACGTTGTTCTAGCGTTTTTACTGCGGACTTTGAAATCAGCGAGTTAGAAGATGGAGTCAGTGTTAATGTTCCGAGCATAGTTGAGTCGTGCTCAAAGGTAAAATCATTTTCAACGTTGTTATAACGTAAAGGTATACAGAGCTTGAACAAGTTTTAGCTCACTAGAAAGTAACAAAGCTGAAATAGCGAGATTGAAATGACCCTAACTAAAAAAATGTCTAGACGAAAATTTAAGTTCTCTTATATATAATAATGTACATGGAGATGATGGCGTTGCGCGCAAAGGCATCCCAGTAGCACGCGACCCTGGAACAATTTCGTTTCGACGTCGTTGCGACGTTGTTCCGACGTTGTTTACCGGCAGGAACAGATTAACATTCATATCTGAAAGAGGTTACTTGTAAATTATAGAATTTTAGTATCTCTATTATATTTTTGTTTACTCAATGAATCCCGTATTATTAAGAGGAATAACAAAAATAAAATTTATATGAAGGATGTTATTTAAAAATTTGAATGAGTCTATTTTATAGCAATATTTGTACATGCACGTGTTAGGAAAGCAACAGCTTTGATGCCAAAGAATAGATTTTCGTTCCACAAAGTCGGAGTATTATAAAATTGTGTAGCTACGTTTCCAACCCAGTGGGCAAAAACTTGTTCAAAGTCAGCAGTAAAGACCCTAGAAAAACGTTGGAAATCCTTCAAGTGCAAGTGCAGTCTGGCAAAATCAAATAACTCCATTCATATATTTTATAATCTTTACTTTCTTGTTTTTCCAAGGATGCAAAGGTAGTTTAAAGGCAGAAGCAAGCGAAATGATAGGAGATACAGTAAAAGCTCAAATTTGACTAGAAATCTAAAGAAACCCCCTTTCCCCTATTACAATGCTGCTAAATTGATGTTCCATTGGTTTGCAGTTTCTTGGTAACTATTTGTAGATGATTACACATGTTTTTTTTACATTTTAATCTGCCATTATGAGTATTTTACAGGTTCTCAAATTTCAAAACGTGATCTTTACACATGATTGTAGTTCCTATCAGTGCAAGCCTGAATATAACTGCCGGATATCACCTGTGGAGGAGTGTTTTTTGAGTATAGTGTTCAGCTTCAGATGTCAAAACTTGTTCAAAGTCAACGCTAAAAAACTTTGAAAATGTTGTTCTTGCGTATATATGTGGAATTTGAACACAGTTTTGTCGCCGAGGACTCTTTTATTATAAGAATATTAGAAACTGAGCAAAGGCTCTAGCTTTCAGAGACTTTAATCTTATAAACCACGAGTTTACAAGGGTATAATAACTAACTCGGGGGAGGAGCTACAATAGACCACACCCTAATAACTCTCAACTGACTGCTCATGATCGTTCTGCTCATGATCCAATCAAAATACAACAATATTGTACGTGTTCAACTTTCATCCTTGTTTTTCCTATTGAATCTATATTGTCACGTATTGTTTTAACGGTGTTTTAATGTTTTGAACAGAGTTCAGAATGAAATGAGAGAGATATTCAACGCATTCATTTATTTTATGGTGTAAACTGATGCTCTCATCAAATTTATTGATTAAGCGGATAGTATATTTCATATTAAATTTGTTATTTATTTCCACTTGTTATTTATGTTGTTCGTTTTATCGTTTGCATAGTAATCCCAACGGGCACTGTTAAAAGTTTAGAACATATAGCTTACCCAATAAAAGCCTATTCCAAAAAAGTCGAAAATGATACTTTCAACACGAGACTACTGGGGAGATTAACATTTACCACTGAATTTGATTTGATTAAACCCATTGTTCCATTTAACACCCAATCCTAAGGTCGTTTGTACAGCTACAGGACCTTTTTCGATTCTTTTAATTGTGCTGGATATAAAATTCAAGTAACAATTGGCACCGATTAATATTCCAACGTCTAAATCATCATTTTCAACATTGGTATCAACGTAAGATTTTTGGACCTTTTTCGATTCTTTTAATTGTGCTGGACATAAAATTCAAGTAACAATTGGCACCGATTAATATTTCAACATCTAAATCATCATTTTCAACATTGGTATCAACGTAAGATTTTTGATATGATGGTATTGTTCTCTTGCTAAATCGATATGTCGTTTGGCTACTAAGAGGGTAACAAATGGTTGGAACGACTAAAGCTTCAATATGATTATAGAAATGCGACGTCATACCTTTGTACCTTTATTACGACGACATCAAGATTTGTAGTTGGTGTTCGGTGGATCCAAAAGCTTTAACCAGGATCTTTTCATTTCGAAACCTGAGTAGATTTAATTGTTTTCTTAATTTACAGTAGACGTCCGTTAATTCGAACTCGCAAGGGACCAGAGATTTTGTTCGAAATAGCGAATGTTCGAATTAACCGAAGGTATAAAAAAATTACATGAATTGGGTAAAAAAAGCAGGAAAAAAGTGTTTGAAGTATTAAGATCATGTATTGTACAACATATCAGTATTACAAGTTAAAAAAGTCTTTAATCGAAGTTTGCTTTTTATTAAAATGTTTATCGATACTTCGTTCAATCTTCAAACAATCTACTTGAACTGCGTTGCCATTAGTGGAAAACAAAGAAAATTTTTGAAGAAGCTCTAAGGCAATCAGGAGGTCAGTTTTCCCAGGACATTTCATTGGTTCTTCTTCCAAGGCATCGCTAACATCGATTACTTCGTCATCTCCATCGCTATTGTTACCGGT